>JAQGAE010001681.1:0-21557 GCA_034696685.1 Julus scandinavius
TTGTTTCAAATTGTATATTTCAGTTTGTAATTAATACAATTTATTTCAGCGTTATTCACAAATAACAGTCATTGCCAGTACTTTTTGGTGCCACTGTATGTCGCCACACCCATTGCTGGAAAATTCTGAAGAAAAAAAATACATGGCCATCTCATGATAAATTGTGTGTGAGCAAAGGTTATGTTCTCATCATAAGAGTGGTTTGAAAAAATCGTCTATGATCAAGTTCATATAATTAAATTTGCATAATAGAAGTCATTGTATTTAACAAAGAAGCAAAGAAACTTCAATATACTAAACTGCTGACTGATGCACTCACATGTGTTGCCTAATCTAAATTTCTTAACTTGCCACTCATTAAAATTCACTTAATTTTATAACATTAAAAAGCTTCATTGTTATTAACCGTGCTGGAGCATTTTAGGAATGAATTATTTGGGTCCATGCATGTTCAAATTTCATCTGTTGGGACAGTCAACACCTTGACCTGATGAAAAAAAAACTAGAACTTTTGTCACATAATGAAAAAATATTCCTGACTCGCAAATTTTCAGAATGCACATGCAGTGTATATTTAATTTCAACCTTGAAACGGAGTTGTCACCATGTGGTCTGGGATATAATGAGAACCTTGTGCAATCTACTTTACTTGTATGTACTGGAAGTATGAACGAACAAAGTTTGTTTGCCATTGAATACTTTTTTGGCACTGTTTCAATTTTTTTCTAAGAGCGGTATTATCTAAAACGCACATCAATGATACCAAATGTGTCAAGAAATTTGCAACAAGCCATTATGTGCATGTACATACAACTTGTTTCATTATGGAAAAGGAATCATTTACTAGATATGTGTTTGGATAACAAAGAAAAAGTATTTTATCTTTTTCTGTATTACATTGCAATTTATTATCAAATTGTCCACACTTGTTTGAGCGTGTTTGTTACATCTACATAGACATTGATCGGAAACAACTCCTTGTTCTGAAATCACGAGTGGTGAAGATAAAAAGGCAATACTGGCGCTGTTGAAATGTACTTGTAATTTTTAATGATGTCGTATGCTTCTTGGATTAAGATAAGCGGTTGAAACCCAATAAACAAAGTTTCAGTTGAACGAGACACCTTCTGATCGAATGTTTCCACTGCACTTTGATCGGTTTCTTGTTCCAGTGAAAAGTTGAACAGGTGACTCGTGTCTGTGTGTTCACAATGTGTTTTACAACAACTGCTACGTACATGTATGATGTAGGCCTATACATTGACTCATGGGATTAAAGGCTCCAGGGGAGACTGGAGAGCATTCAGAAACTTTTTACTAAAACAATGTTTGTGTATTCTATAATTGTCCTATTTATCTAAAATTGTTTAAGCCGTGTCTCCACTGAAGGCAACATAGGGCAACAATGTTGATCAACTTGGTTTGCTGAAACAAAATTAAGAAATAAAAGTTTGCCTACCATGATGTTTGAGCAAACGTATGACGTTTTTTTGTTGCCATACCATGGTTTCGTCAATATTTTTCCGATCGCTCGTAAGGCAGTAGAGATCAAAGGGGGAAAAAAATGTTGCTACTTTACTGCGCATGCTCAGCCATGAGGCCAAAAAGGCGCTTTTACCAAGAGCCTTCAGGTCTGCATTTGAGCGTATGGCTGAGCATGCGCAGTAAAGTGGCAACATTTTTGTCCAACTTTTTTCATTTTTTGGTGGAGACACAGCAACATGCTGATGTATTCACTGTTTCAGGTTTGTGTTTCAGTGTTTGCATGTTTTCTGTTGAGTGTTGATTGTTGCCTTAAGTGGAGACTGGCAACATAGGGCAATAATGTTAAGGCAACATTGCTTACTGAAACAAATCGAGAAAAAAAGTTTGCCTACCGTGACGTTTGAGCAAACTTATGTCTTATTTTTGTTGCCATAACCATGATTTCGGCAACATTTCGCCGATCGCTCGGGAGACGCCTCAGCATTCATCAACATGTTGATGAAATTCATTGTTTCAGGTTTGTCTTGAGTGTTTGTATGTTTGGGGGTGGCGCGTTGCATGTTGCCTTCATTGGGGACCCCACATGAAGATTTTCCATAATAGAACCCAATAAAAAAATCACAACTTCGTGAAAACTGCTTCGATTTCAATGATATTTGGCACTTACATAGAGCAATAGTGTAGGAGCAAAAATAATTTTATAAAATGTGCTCAAAATGTTCTGAGGTGGCCTTTACACAACCCGGAGTCTAACGCGGCATTCTTTGATTGACGAATTCACTTGTCGAGTTCAATCCAAGTTTTCTTCATTCGTAGTTTCAAATCTTCGATATTATTAATCTTAGATTTGTAAGTCTTTTCCTGGAGAACTCCCCAAATTTTGTAGTCCTCCGGATTCAAGTCCGGACTGTTGGTTGGCCAGTGGTCGGGTTCGAATAACTGTGGCGTTTCCTGTTGCAGCAGTTCAATTCTGTTTCTCGAGCACGTTGAGCGGGCGCACAGTCTTGTTGAAAAATAAAATATCTGAGATTTGTCGCATGTCTTGGAGAAGTTTTATGTTCCTGCACTATTGTTCTATGTAAGCGCCAAATTTCATTTAAATCGAAGCGTTTTTCACGAAGTTGTGATTTTTTTATTGGGTTCTACTTTTTTATGACTCAGTGCTAATTTTTTGGTTTGATGAAATGAGTACTGTGCGTCATTAGCTTGCTTGTGCTTCAGGCTAGAACTATTCCATCTATTCATTTGCATTGCAGACTGTCATTTCGGTTAAGTCATGTAAAATATACTAGTTAAAGATGTTTTTGTTTGAATGGCTTCGCAACAACGTTTTTTACTGTTTACTTAAAATGAATACATTATGCACTTTAAAAGCGATTTAATGGGCTAGCTATCATTGCTGTGTTACAGCCAGCGAAAATGTTGTTTTATATCATTGCTCGCTTTATCTTTTATTATTATTTTTTTACTGATATCAGACGTTACATTACTTTAATCTTATGAGTGTACGGAATGTTTTTATGTTTTTTTACTGTAGTGATTGCCAGGTTTTTATTGTCGCATAGTTTCAGCATTAGTGCAAAAAATGTGATGGCAAAATGTTTGTAAAAAATGTTTAGAATGAATGAACATCAGCAAGAATGAATATCGTGTCTGTGGGTGGGATTTTTAAGTATTTATTCAAATTAACTGCAGTATTTTTGCAGTAAAGTGCAGTTAATGGCAGAATTAAAAAAAGTTAAAACATTTTGCAATTATGAATGGTAGAAAAACTACATTTTTTACAATTAAAAATGCAGTAATACTACTGTAAAAGTGCAGTTTCAAATGGCAGGAAAACTGTAGTTTCTTGTTTGACTATACACCAGTAAAACTGTAGTTAATGTGCAGTAGGGAACTGCAGTTTTTCTGAATTACTGCAGTTATTGTGTACAGTAAAACCTGTCTAAATGCATACGCTTAGGACGGGGGAAAATATGCGTTTAGACAGGTTTATTTATACACACGGGTCTCAAGTTGAAACTGGAACATTTTATGCTTTTATGGAGATTATTCATTTACACAGGATGCATTTAGACAGGTTCTACTAAAGTAAAAAACTGCAATTTTCCTGAATAACTGCAGTTTTTGTTGGGAGATCGGGAATCGGGAGACCCAGGTTCGATTCCCTATCGGGTCGCCTTCCAAGCCTCTCCTTACTGTTCTACCTTCTCATTCCTATGACTTGTTTGAATGCTTTATATGGAGATATATCCCTGACATTGCCTGAAATTTCAGTTTTATTTCAATACACACCAGAAAAACAGCAGTTAATGTGCTGAAGGTCGCTAAATGTGCAGTAAGGAATTTAGTTTTCTGAGTAACGGCAATTTTATGGCACATTTTTTTTCTGCTGTGATATTACTGAACTGGTAACGGGATGAAATTCTTAGTTTTGAGCCCTAATAAGACGTGCTCAGCGATGTTGGCCCGATGTGGTTAAAATTTATGTAAAGATGATGTATATATCATGTATATGTGCATATTATACTATAATTTAATTTATGGCACAAATTGGAAAGCATTAAAAGTGCTGATCGTTATGATGATTGGTAATTAAAGCTATTGAATTTGCAATCTGTAAATTAATAAAATGACAGGGCTTCCTTAGGCTTTAATTATGGTTAACGTAATTTTGATTGCCATCAAAATCCTGAATGGTTGCATTTGGGTAGTTAGGCATTAATTTATCGATCAAGGTGGACCATCCATCACCAAGAAATGTTTTGGAGGGAACGTGGGCTTCATTTTACTCAATTTTAATGAGATTCATTAGTTAAGCATTCATTAGTGATCAACAACTAACAATTGTGATGTTTTTTTTGCAGAGGTGGGCTGAGCAATCTCCTATACTTCTGCGCTCTCCCTAATTCTGTATCGCCCTTAAAAAACGAGCCATCACAGGTTCTCCTGAGGATATATGGTCACGTGCATGATGCAGGAGTAGAAGCAGTCATCACCCAGAGTGTCATTTTTACGCTGCTTTCGGAAAGGTGCTTGGGACCGAAACTTTACGGAGTGTTTCCTGGAGGACGTATTGAAGAATACATTCCAGTAAGCCAGCATTGAATCATTATTTTAAATCACATTTGGTTTACTTGGAAGACGAGTTTTAAAATTGATGTTTAAATTTTCAGGCCAGACCCCTCTTAACCAAGGAACTGATGGAGCCTGGCATTTCCGCTGTAATTGCTGAAAAGCTGGCAAGGGTACATAGACTGCAAGTGCCAATCATCAAGGAACCACTGTGGCTTGGAGACACGATGGCTAGGTGGCTGCAACACATCTGTACGAAAATTAACATTGCATCAGTATGTCAAGAGGACCAACCAAAAGTCCGCAAGTTGTTATCCTTTCCACTCGAAAAGGAATACGAGTGGATCATGTAAGTCATATTGCATCTTATTTTTTTAATGCACCGGTATTTGATGTATTATTTAATTTTAAAGTTATGTCCAGACCAGACGATGATACTTGTCGCCAGCAACTTGGAAATATCATTTCTGCTTGTATGTCAATAGATTTAGACTGCGATGTTTTGTGGGTCCAAACCTAATGTTGATTTGGCTGATGATTTCCCATCTACTAAAATTGATTTGCTTGCTATATGGATTTTTATACGATTGTTGTGGTTGGTGGCTCTCATACAAAATGGTGATGTATCCAAAAATGGCAGAAAAAACATCACTTATCGCCATGTTTCTGGCCATTATCGCCTTGTCTGGACAGGGCTTTGACTACACCCTTGACCTGTCTAGACATCCTACACTTAAACAAGTTACCGCATAACGATTCCTTAATTTGTTCAAGGGTCGATCGAAATCCTTATTTTAAATTGAGATATACAAGGTGTGTAAATTAAGTAATGAGACTGGCAAAGTAGCGTTCGATCTGTCAACAATGGGGATGCGTGACTATAAGGGGCAGTAGATGAACATGTGATACGTCTTCAGAACGAGTTTGAACTTGCTAGTCATTTGGTCGTCCCTAACGATTTTTTCCGGGAAACAGTTTTTCCTAGTGCGTTCTAAAAAACGAGTGACATCAATTTGGAACAACGGTGTGCTATCAGGTTTTGCTTCAAACTTGGGCACAGTGCAACGGTGACACAGTGACACGTTCCAGAAAATTGGGATCATTTTCAATCAATTCGAAAAACTCAAGGCACCTTTCCTTCCTGATGTCCTTTTGGTCCTACAAAAGATTTTTTGGAACCATTTTTGCGCAATTTTTCTCATTCCCAATTCATTGGTCAAAATCTGATGAATGGTGATGTGAGTCTGATCGTTAACCGATGATCAGAACGCACAAGATCCCCGATTCTGTCCACATTTTCATCGGTTCTTGAAGATGAAGGCCTTCCGCTGCGTGTTGATCTTCAATCGACTCTTCCTTCTGAAAATGCCTTAAACCACCGAAAAACCTGGGCCCTTGACAAAACACTGTCTCCGTAGGGCTGTTGAAGTTTTCCAAAAATTTCCGCTGCAGTGGGCCAGTCTGAAGAAAAACCTGATAGCACACTGTTGCTGTAAATTGATGTCCCTCATTTTTAGAACGCACTAGGAAAGTCTGTTTCACGGAAAAATTCGCTAGGGACAACCAAATGAATCTAGCAAGTTCAAACTCTTACTGAAGACGTATCACTTAATCTTTTTTTTCTTTTTTTCTATTGAAAATGTTTCCCCCAATTGCGGGAAGCGCCGCTAAGTGATACAGCGCTGAGATGGGGACAGTGTAGGGTTGGAAGCATGGGGTGATTATGGGTTCAGTTACCGATGAAGGAGCAAAATGTGACAATAAAATGATACATAAAAAAGTATAAATGCATAAAAAATAGTAAGTGATAAAATATTTAAAATGATATATAAAAAGTAAGATTGAAGATTAACATTGTAAAAACAAATTGAATGGAAACATGGGGTAAATATTGGTGCAAGGGCAAGACATGGAGCATTATGTATTGGGGATGGGAAGCATTAGAGATGGGGCATATAAGGAGTGTGTGTCAGTGAGGTCAAGGAAAACAGGATGAACAATTTGGAAGGATGAGTGAGGTTAAAATATGACCAATAAGCACTCAAACGTACAATATATGTAGAAACAAACAATAAAATATACAAATGGCAATTCAAGGGCGAGCACCGTTTAATAATTTGAGCTTCCCCATGGCGAGTCTAAGGAATGCCCAGTATTCTTCATCGTCCAAATGTTCGCAGGCACGTGGGTTCAGAATCCCCGCTCTGTCTTTCGGCGCAGAAGGCAGGGCAGTAGAAAAGGATATGGGAGGACGTCTGGGGTTCGCCAGGGCAACAAAAGCAGTCAGGATTTGGGGCAACATGAAATCGATGAAGATAGGCCCGAAAAGCGCCGTGCCCAGTGAGAAACGTCATAGTGAGGAAGTGGGGCTGCAGAGTAGCGTGAAGTCTGCTGGCAAAGGGGAGGGTAGGGAGGTGAAAAGAGATGTGAAACTTCCCCTGCTCTCGGGAGGTCTGTGCTGCGGTTTCAAAGAGTTGCTGCCGCCACAGCTGCTCGAAGATTGGATGCGACAAAACTGGGCAGGATGAGGTCGTAAACCGGGTCCGTCCGAAGAAGGGCAGGCTCCCCAGCTAGAGCATCAGCGCGTTCATTCCCAGCAATCCCAATGTGGGCTTTGACCCACACAAGTGACGTGGTGAGGCCAAGTTGAATAGCGTACAAGAGGGTCGTGTGGATGGCAGTAACAAATGGCTTCTTCGAGGAATGGTTACGCATGGCATCCAGCATGCTCCTGGAGTCACTGAAGACTGAAACATGCCCTACGTGCCGTCGCACGCAGTATCGCTAGGGACTCGGCCTGGGTGACCGAGCAGTTTGTCTCTTGGTATGGATCTCACCATCAACGTTGTAAGCGACAAACGCCGCCCCCACCCCGTTCACAGACCTTTTACCATCGGTGAAGATGCGCAGAAGGCCAGGAGGAGTAGTCTGTTTCCTCCTGGGATCTGGCAAGAGAGTAGCTGATGGAAAGGCGAGCAGCAGGGTGAAGGAGGTTGGACATTTGGCAACAGGGTGGTTAAGCCGGTGTGGCGGGCAGCTGTGAGTTGAGCAAGTTCACCGATGCATAGATAAAGTAACGCAATTTGGGAGATAGCCTGGGCCACCACCAAAGAAGTCCGGTATGCTTTGGCCGCAGCAATGACAAATGCTTGCTAAAAGGCATCAATCCACTTGCGCACATACTTATACCGCACAGCACGAGCCCAGATTTTTGCCGCATATGTCATGGCAGGCTCCACAGCCCTGAGGTATAGGGTACGCAGAATGAAGGACGAGGAACCCCAGGAGATCCGTGCGATGCATGGTATGTTTATATAAGCTAAATTCATTTTGCCAAGGACCCATTTGACGTGAGGTGTAAACGCACACTAGGTACCCGTTCGATAACCCGACCGACCATTGTGACGAGGACATCACGGGCAGCCCTGGTAAATGAAAGGAGCTTAGTTTTGTCCGCACCAAAAGTAAGCTTTCTGCTGGATCCCCAACTAGAGATGGTGGCGAGGGCTGCATTAGTAGAGGCAAGCAGGGTGGCAACTTTCATCGCAGAGACGATCAGGAACACATCATCCGCAAATGCCTGGAGATGGCATCCGTTGGGAAGGGGTAGTCTGAGAAGGTCATCCAGTATAATGTTCCAGATGAGTGGCCCACAGCAAGAACCCTGCACACATCCACGCTGTGTATCGAGCTCAGCACGAGCGTCGGCAAGATCCAAGCAAACCGTGCGGTCCGAGTGATAAGAATCAATCAGACCGACAAGATTCGATGGACACCACTTCCCGAGGAGCTGCAGTCGCAGTGCAAGCCACCAAGCATAGTCAATGGCCGCTTTAATGTCCAAGGAGTCTGCAACAACCTGCATGCCACCAGATTTATCCTGCTCAAATCGATTAATGGCAGTGCGCAGGGCATCGACGGTGGAAACCTGAGCACGAAAACCGAACTGCAAGGGGTGCAGGGTGTGCCAAACGGCGTGGATGACCCGCCTCGCGAAGATCTTCTCTATCGTTTTCCCGAGAATACAGAGCAGACCAATAAGGCGATAGGACGACAACTGGGAGTAGTCGTCCTGCTGGGGTTTGGGGATGACGCGCACCGTCGCCAGCTTCTATGGCATGGGAAAATGTCCTAGCGTAAGGCAAGTGTTGAAGAGGCAGGCAAACAGCTCAGGGTGACAGGAGATTGCGTGAAGGCACGTGTGAGCAGAAAGCTGATCAGGTCCGGGAGCTTTAGTGGAGTCCATGTGCTGGAGAGCCTCGCGGATCTCGTCTGCAGTGAAGAGTGGGTTGTCCGGGGCCACTGGAGCTGCGAGGCTATCCACACGAAGGCGGGCCTGTCCAGCATCATCGAGGGTGTCTCTCGGGAAGAAATGTTTCAAAAGTCTTTGGGCCGTCTCCTTTGGAGTGACAGTGTGGATGGCGCCAGCCAGGACCGTCAAAGGAACCGCCGGAATACCGCGACTGCAGACAATCCGGAGGTGCAGTGCCCAGATGTCATGATCCTCATGGCCTGCTAGAAATTCCTGAAAGCTCTGGGTGCTCGCGTCCTAGATGGACTTTGCATAGTCAGTCCGAGCAGTATGGTAATCGGCTAGCGTGGCTGCAAATTCATCAGTGGTTGGGTCCTGGCGGCTGAGGGTGGACACCCTGCACTTAAGTCGCAGAAGTCCTTGTTTAAGTATGGTAAGTTCTGGCGTCCAGTTGGCGTTAAACTTAGCGCGGGAGCTTTTGAGTGGCATGGAGGCATCGCATGCGGTGGAGATCGCGGCGGTAATGGTGCAAACCAAAGCATCAATCTCAGCACCGCAAGCAACTGCCAAAACGAATGCTGGGGTCACGCCAGCTGCTGCCAGTGCAACATCAAGGGCCTCATCGAAAATCCCCTTGTCCTCCTTCTTGGACAACCACTTGTAGGTGGACCTCTGGATAGAGCCATCTGTCAGGGCCGGCCGGCCGTCAAGGAGAAAGGTAATGGCATTGTGATCGCCGGTGGCTTTCACATAACGATCAACAGTCCATTTCAGCGCAAAAGGTAGCAGCCCGCCCGAGCAGGTACTGACGTCGATATTGGGAGGTGCAGGAGGCCACCCGGTCTGGTATCTTCGAAGGTTGGGGTGGACCCCCAGTTCAGAACGTGAGAATCGGCGCCCGGGCCCTCTCCACGGGCATTTGAGCGAGGTGCTCCCCACAGCAGATGTTTCGTATTAAAGTCCTTAACCAGCAGTAATGGGGCATGCCCCATGAAAGCAATGATGTCTCAAAGAGATGCCAGACGCACGTTGGTGTCAGCTTTGGGCTCGATAGGCGGAGGCAAGTAATGTTGGGCGACCCCTGAAGTTGAGCTGGATAACAACTGTGTTGGTGTCAGTATGTTGGGCAAAGAGAACAGGAATAGTAGGAAGGTCGCGGCGAACCAGGATAATTGATTTGTTCTGTTCCATACCCAGTGCATGCTGATAGCAAGCATAGTCAGTGTAGTCCCTCGCGCGACCGGAAGGTCCGGTGTGTGGCTCTTGGATAAGGGCAACATCAACCCAATGCTGGCGGAGGTGTTCCACCATCTCGATGGTGGCATTTATCGATTTGGAGAGATTACACTGAAGTATACGAAGGAAGTTACACCCCATAGTCAATCCTTTCCACAGCCACTTGCTCCATTCGCTGCCTCACGGGACACAGTGACGACGTTGCAGAGTGGTTAGTCGGTGCATTGGCAGTTGGGGTCCGGTCATTGGCTGTTGCGCAGTTGTAGCACCAAAAGGCAGTGTCCATCTTCCGTTCCGGGCTTTTGACGAGTGCATGGTCTTTGGCACAGTGGGAGCAGACATCTTTTTGTGTGCATTTGAAGGTTTCACACACGGAACGCATGTGGCCGAAGCTGAGGGAAGCAAGCACTGTACCAGTGGGGAGAAGTCTTCAATGTGGACCTGTTGAAAGTCGAGGTTCACCCGTTCCTCAGAGAGAGAGCTGCAGTGTGCAGCTTGGGATCCACCTTAATCACCAAGTTGTAGAGCTTGGCATTACGGTTGGCTCGCTTGAAACACACTGGCCACCTCCGCAACATTTCTGGAACCAAATGCGGTGTGGACGGGTATTTTGGTCCACAAGAAGGGGGAGTACCTCATCCACAGAGACCGACGTCGAAATGCCTTTCAGGATGAGTTGTGGGTGCCTGCATTTGGCACCCTCATTTCGAAGTGTGCCAGTAGTGTTGATTTTGCGCATTGGTGCAGTGCGCCTCTGTCTCAAAGTCCAGGCGGACTTTGTTGTTGGAGAGAGCGACAGTCCTGGACGGGGCAAATGTTTCCGTGCGGATGCTTACTTGATTCCAAAGAAGGTTCATGGTGTCCCTGTCCGAGGTGTTCTCTGCGACAGCACCAAGCACCAAAGCATAGGAGGGCTTAACTGGTTGGAGGGAGGTGGAGGATGTGGAAGCTGGTGCCTGACGAGTGCTTACGATTGTCCAGGCATCAGTTGTGGACGACGCCAGGGGTGTGGATGCACCATCCAAACGACCCAAAAGTTGGGCCTGCTGATCCTGAAGTTCCAGGTGCGATGTCTCAAGAGCAGAAGCCACTAGGCGTTCCAGGACATGGTTCTGTTCTTCCTGTATCTTGTTAAAGGCCTTCTCAAGGGCTGCAGCTACTGGACATTCGATGGTCTTACACTGCTGGACCTGGAGACTCTTAAGCAAGTTCTCGAGGGTGGTAATCCGTGATGGGGTGATGGCATGGCAGTCTGCCTTGTGCTGACGGATGCGAGAGTCGAGAACGCCCTAGGTAACAAGATTGGCCCCTTACTTTCCCCGTATAGTTCACCCTCTCCATCTAATGGGGACCAAATGGACTCAACCATGCCGGAGATGTCATCCACAAAGGCGGGGGTGGGGAGCATACAGACTGGAGGCATCAGCAGCAGAGGGGTGGAAAATGGAGCTGGGGTAGAATTGTCGGAAAGGGGGGTGCAACCAGGGTGATGGGCATCACAGCATCAACAAGTGTATTTGGCTGGAAAGCATGGCGGCGGGTATGAGCAGGAGTTTTGGAGTGATAGGAAAAGGGAGGTATCTCCGGAATAAAATAGGGAGACTAATTGTAAGTGACCATTGGTTGCGGTGTCTGGGGCAAGCTACCAGAGGAGAGCGGTTCTGAGGTGCCAGGGACGGAGGCCGTACATGCCTGAGAGGTGGTTGCTTTCCTGGACCGTGTTCTACGGCGTCCTACGGGTGACTGGGTGCATAGGTCAGTGTTGCTAAAGGAACGGCGTCGGAGTACCTTGGTCCTCATGGGAGCCTGAGCAGCGGTCCCTGACCCTAGGACGGAGGCAGCTGTGGAGGTAGAGGTGGTGGAAGAGGCGTGATCTTTGGGGGAGAGATTTTTAAGTTTCCCCGTAATGGCACAGGTTAAGAAATAAAGGGAGCTGATGGCACAGTGCTCAGTGCAATAAGATTGGCATGGGGAGAAAGTAGAGGAGAAAAATGGCGAAGATATATGGAAAATGTATGGTATTTATGGAGAAAGCAATCCAATGAGCAATAGAACTGTTATACATTATGGAATCTACGTTAAGTAGAGGCTAGAAGTATATAAAATATAGAATAGAATTATAGACATTCGAAAATTTTTTGAATAGAATTACATAAAAGGGGTAGTTTTATCATGGCAACGAAGATAAATGAGGAAGGGTAAATGAAAGGTAAATGAAAGATAAATGAAAGGTAAATGAAAGGTGGGGATAAAAATAAAAGCAATTGGAATGCAATTAAATAAAAATGTTTTTAGAAATGATAGCCAGTGAGTGAATATGTATAATGCAACTTAAGAGTGCACTAAAATGGTCAAAGAAGGCTTAAAGAGAACATGAAGGGCAGATGGGGTAGGGATGAGTGCTGACCACAGGCGAGGTGTGAAAAAGAGGGGAAGAAATCTTATAGCAAATTTCAGTTCCAAAATGTGAATTAAATAAGTGATTGAACAATTGTCTGTAGTGGTGCATTTAATAGACAGACACAAGAATGGTTTGCATTGGAGAGAAGAGGGAATCCACAGCTTTCCGTGGATACCAAGATCACTGCTGTAGTCCCAGTAGTTTATGAGAAATGAAGTCTGAAGGTTTTCATAAAACCCTAATTAAAGTTATAGGACGGATCAATGGGGGTAAGAGAAGCGAAAAACTCCACAACTTCCAGAATAATCATCCAATCTGCACGAGACAAGAGGCGGAGGAGGTTGGAGATCCGTGGGCGTCCGTGGATACCAAATCCAGTGCCCTGGGTCAAGCAGAGCCGAAATAGTAGGAGTCCGGACCGCCAAAAACAAGATTCAGCCTCTGGCGTGGATTTGGGGCCCAATAATTTCCCAAAAAAGACAAATTAACTCACACTTTAATGCGGATGGTTGGCCAGAACCGTGGCAGTCGAATGGAGGTGAAATTTCAGGTGTAGCATTAAGGTGCAAATACATATGCGAGCCGAGCGGTTCGCTAGATTTCTCTGAACGGCTCGCTAACAAAGCAAATTACCCCGAATTATCCCCGAGCAAAGCACGAGCCAAGAACACAAGCATGGCGAACACGTACCTTTTACTTTGTGTTCGTCAAAAGACCGACAGGAGTTGGCTCGTCACGAACAGTTCTCGATCTTTCCACAAGCAGTTTGCGAGCTGTATGCAACGCCGTCCTAACTTGCGAGCCGTACGGTTCGCCAAACGTTCGGCTCGCATATGTATTTGCACCTTTAGAATTGCCCAAACAGGAGCTCCCGAAGGGGTGACAAAGATGACCAGGGTCAGGCAGGAAAAGTTAGCTGAGGTGAGGGCACTGGACAGAGGGAAACGATGGGGGATTATCCCGTGCTCAGGAGCAGAGGGGAAACACAACCAAACACACCAGCAATACTGCAATCCATTGTTCATCTACTGCCCTTCCAAGTCATGCTTCCTCATTGTTGACAGATCGAACGCTACTTTGCCAGTCTCATTACTTAATTGACACACCTCGTATGAAAATATGTATTATCACATTTAAGAATTTTGCTTAGAATTTTTTTAAATTGGCTAGCTGCTTCTCAACTATATGTTCATAGAATGTAGACCGAGCTTTGATTTAGTGGTGGCGCTATCCGCCTGGGAATCGTGAGACCCAGGTTCGATTCCCTACCGGGTCGCCTACCAAGCCTCTCCTTACTGTTCTACTTTCTGATTCCTATGACTTGTTTGAATGCTATATATGGTGATATATCCCCGACATTGCCTGTTCTCTTTCTGGCCTTGGATGGCTTTGGGCCCCTAAACCCCAACAATAACAATCATAGACTGTGGTGCTTGAGAAATCGTGATTCTGTAAATAGAAAAGCTAAAAATACATGCATTGTAGCGCAATACAGTAGGACCCTATTAAGAAGTTTATCACAGGACCAGAGTTAAAACTTCTTAAGCGTTGTTTTACATAAAATATCTCTTGGTTGAGAAATTATTTGTACCTTTTTTTGCAAAATGCACAAGTTAATAAAAGCTTACGCGAACTCAAATCCGCCTAAGATAACCTTCTATGGTTGTGCTTTTCTCCGGTCACTCCTTTTTCGTTAGTCATTTTTACTTTATAGTTATGGACATATCCATCCAAAACTTCCACTGTCGTCTAATCTAGGGTTAGCTTTGGCTTTTCAAATTAAGATTATTTTTGTAAAACATGATTTTTAGCTAATTCTGTCTTTTTTAGTTATACCTGTATTGCCATCAATACATGAATTGCAGGTTACAATTTATTACGCTAGAAAAATTATAATTGTATGCGAGATTCGACTTCTTATTCGAGGAATAAGTCTTAAGTGGGAAAAGTTGACATTAACTCCTATGTCAGTTTTACCCTGCTGATGAATCATTACTACGATAGTAATCGTGTGTACGGCATACCATTTGTTCGTAGTGTAAATCTTGACCGTACGTGTAATGGCACCTTTCCACCTTTAAAATGTGACATTAAATGATACGCAATTATCACGGGTCACCGCGGCTTGATATTCGGCAAGATGTGAATATGTGAAAAATAAGCATAAAATCCTTTTGATGGTTTTAGAGCATTCCATTCTGATATTGCATTACTTGAAGCGAGTGCTAACAAACATTGACATTTATTATATCTCTTGTGTCTTTGCTAGGAAAATGATCCCTAAAATCAACTCTCCGGTTATTTTTAGCCATAATGATCTTCAGGAAGGTTGGTTGTTTCGATATTAACACTTCATGTGCCGTGAAAGAAAATATTCTTTGCAAGCACTCTATTTATTTGATATAATTATGAATTATTCATATTTTTCTTTGTTGTTGCTAGGCAACATCTTAGTCAACGAGAAGGCTACATTGAAGGAAGATCGACTCATCTTTATTGACTACGAATATTGCAGCTACAATTACAGGTGGGGATTTTGACAAACTTTAAAACCCTTCATCTTTGAAAATCTTGTGATGAACACCTAAGCTTTAAGATAATTCTCTGTGTGGTGATGTGGTAATTGGTATGCTAACTAATTGCAAATGATTTTATAGGGGTTTTGATTTAGCCAACCACTTGTGCGAACCTGCTTATGATTACACCAGTCCGGATCCCCCTCATTTCTATGTCAATCACAAAGATGACCCAACTAGGGACCAGCAGGTTTGCGATTACGCTTCTTGGTGTGATTTATGCTGGTTCTGGCTAATATTGGTCATAATCGAAAGTATTATTCTGTTTTCTCCTGTACAGCTCCATTTTATTCGCGCCTATCTTAGGAGCTTTCAAAATGATAATCATATTAACATCAATGGTAACCATGTTACAATCAAGCAAGAAGAGGCTGTACTTAAGGAAATCTTCTTCTTTACTGCGGTATCACATTTCTTCTGGGGCTTATGGGCCATTGTTAATGGCGGTAATGCAGAAATTAATTTTGGATATTGGGTGAGTCATCCTTTTTTCATTGGTGTTCAATTTACAAATTGAAAGTTTTTTTAAGTAGATTTAAACTTCAGAAACTTATGTTACCTCTTGTGGAATGAATGGTTATTTTAAAAAAAATAGTAAACTTAGCAAAAAATGGATTTTTGCATAGTTTGTTTACTTTTAAAGAAAATAAGTCTTTTTTTTCTTTCACCAAGTTTACAACTTGTTCATCAACTTAATTCTACGATTATCATATTGATGAGAGGACTTTAATTTCACGATGAAGAAGTGGCCTTAACCTTTCTTGGTGTCTTTTGTACTTGATGTCATTCACTGGCTTTAAAGATTATAGTCATTTAAACACAATGAAATTCTAATCATGCTTCAGTTGACTTTTAGGGATTGCTGGAGTTTTTAATTTTAATATCGAGATAGAGTTTGTGTGAGATTTTTATGAGCTAGTAAGATTATTTTCTGCAGAACATTTGCAGACTGGAGAATTCTGAATAAAATGTATTGCAAAGTTATTTTTACATTTTCTGTTTTTACAGCGTTCAGTTTTTAGACTAAACATAAAAAAATGTAACAAGGTTCATAATACGTAATGCTCTCATAATCAGTTGTTTGTTTGTTGATTTTTTAACGTTGACCTATATCTGCCATTAAAGTAAAACACCAACTCCAGGGGATGAGCCTTCATCTCCTACCTGGGAATTTTGTCTATGAGGGGGCTTCCATCCTCTCTCGAGGGGTTTTTAACATGCTACAATCAACACCGGACCTCGGTTTAAAACCACACCCGAAAGAGCCGCCACTTAGAGAATTTCTCCCATCCGTAAAAAATTCCCACCAACCTCGACCGGGGAGCAAACCCTGCACCTTGAAATCGAGAGGCAACAATGTAACCAACTCGACCACCGGCGTTGGCTCGTAGTTAGTTGCACAAGTCTATAATTTGAATATTATACCAAATTCGTTAGTAAACCTTAAAAAAAGGCTTGAAAACCTCAAAATGTACTGCTGAGAGCTGGTAATAAGGTAGTTTGGAAATTGTTCAATGTCACTGTGTTTTGCCTAAGTGGCGGCTCTTTCGAATGAGTTCGAATGGGAGGGGGGCCTCTCGAGGGAAATTATTTAGGAGATACAAGCTACAGTAGAACCTGTTTAAATGCATGTGCTTGGGACCGTTGAAAAATATGCTTTTAGACAGGTTTATTTATATTTATGGGTCACAAGTCGGGACTGGAACATTTTATGCTTTTAGAGAGGTTATTCATTTACACAGGATGCATTTAGACAGGTTCTACTGTATTAATTTGAACATCTGCGAGTAGTAGAAGTTTGATATGTGCACAAAAAAAACTCAACAGTTTCCATTTTTATTTTCAGGATTATGCACTGTCCAGGCTTGATGCTTACTTCATCCAGAAGGGACGCATTCTCGCCGAATCTGGCAAAAGGAAGGCCAGTACTAGTCCGGAATAATACATTGAATATTTACTTTTAAGTATTTAGGCTCATTGTTTACTTCCTGCTTAATTCTGACCCTAATGGTTGGTAGAAATGCACTCTCATATCACGTGCTTGGTCCGCCTTTTTTCAGATATGTTTTTTTTGCAGGGTATCACCATTGGTGTATGCTTTTATTTAATTCCTCTATTGTGCAGTAATCGAGGCCGTACCAATGCTCCATCCACACCATCTCTTGTACGATTGCATTGTGTAGCTCTTGGAGAAAGCTAGTCTTTGCGTCCCATTTAATCTGTGCCGTGCACAGTGTGATTACTTTTAGAATATTGTTGCATTGGCAACCATGACTGTATATTTTATACGTGAGGGATCTAATCTTACTACCCTCTAGTTTTTCTCACCGCCGGTGACGTTTTAGGTGATTCGGCGTTGAAGTATTAGGGAGGATTTTAGCTTGGTCATGTATTATATAGTTAGGAGAACCAAATGGCAAGTGATGAAACCTGCTGTTTGTTCTCTTATAATGTAATTGTGGATGATTGCAAGTGCCTGCTAGGTCATAAAGGGATTAAGTGTCAATATTTTAATTTAATATTTTAGGACAAAAATTGCCAATTTTGCATTAGTTTTTACGAATTCAATTCATGGCTATTTTGCCGATAATTTATTCCATCCTTTGTAGTTTTATGTCATTGACATCTACAAATTGAAATTGCTGTTTATTTGCTGCTTGTTTAACAAAGAAAACTCCAGATATTCAGAAAAACCTAAGTTTGTACCAATAATTCCTAGCCAATTTTCATTCATAGAGCGTTATTGAGGCTGCTCGTTTAAAGAGATTTAGGCCCATGCCACAGTTGGCCACCAAACTGAAGCACAAGCTTTATCTCTTCTAAGCTGTATCTCAAGCTTAAGCTAAAGCTTGAGATGACACCCTACCACAATTGCAGAGTCTCACATTTGGTTGTCTTGAGCTCGTCTTGTCAATTGTTCTGTGCAGCTGTGGTATGCATCTCGGACTTATGCCTCAGCTCGGTCTCAAGCTCATGCGATTTGAGCAACTGTGGTACAGGGGTTACTGTACTTGTATAACCAAGTTGTTGTTTTTTTAGTGGTTCTAATGAAAAATTTCGTAGTATTTATTTTATAAAAACTAGCCAAATACAAGCATTTGTTTTCACACGAGTTTGGTGCCTGTTTTGGGTGTTAGCTCAACGTGTTTTCAATTTTTTTAACATACATATGGGACAGTTGGCTTTCCCAATTAAATTGGGATACGGAACAATTGCAACTCGAAAGAAAAAGTTAAGGAACCCACAAACTTTCCTAGGGTTCTGCGGAATATCATTCGGGAAGTCACGGATTTGAATGTTCAGAAAAATGTATACATGTTTTTACGAGGAAACCAACCAAAAATACTAAGGGACTAAGGTTTCTGGCCTTTCTCAGTCATTGTAACACTTCCCCTATGTTGTTGGTGATAGCAAGATAGGTGAAACAGGTTGTTAAACATTACTTGTTCGAGTTTTGTGAAACATGTTTGTTCAGGCCTTGTTTGAAGTTAGTATCTTTCAACGTTAAAACAGTGCAATATATGCTACCACTTGAACTAAACGCTTTTTTGGGACATCACTTGTGATAACAGATTAGCAAATGTACTCTTCTATTCTATAAATCTTATTTCTGTTATTATTTATATTTGTGGTATTTTATGTAGTCTGATGTATAATCATAACTACATGTACATTAAATGTTAAAAAAATCATTTTCCAATATCTAATAATGGAAGTAAGGTGAAAGATATCATAACTTTGATCTTTTGAGATATACTGGTACTATTTATCAGTTTACTTTAAATGGTAAATGGGGACTATCACTTTGTGTTTAAAAGTCATGTTAAGGTGCAACTCCAGTATATTTTTTTATCAAAACCTTTGCTTTTATTTTTTAGACTTCTTGTTTATATTTCATAATTAGGTCTAGTTACTTATTATTGTAGTCCCAGCTGTTATGAAATTATTTACATTCCAAAGCATTACTAATAGGCTATATTATTAATCCAACTTAAAATTTGAACATGCTTTTCAGCAAATTATTTATTTAGAGCTTGCATTTAATTTATGAATATTAATAGTGTTTGTGGTTAGGGGAGCCTGGGCACAGTGGGCCAACATTTTAGAATTTATTTATTTTTTGGCCTTCAGGATCTGTATAAATTTTGCCATCTTTTTAGAGCTACTAGTTTTTTTGCTATAAGAAATTATATACTTGCTTGTGCATTCTGTCCCAGTGTGCCCCTATGTAGAGGTATACTGGGGCATGGCGTGGGCTACAGTGGTCCATGGGAAATTAAGACAAATTTTACAAGAATAAGAGCACCACATTGGTTAAGTGTATTTAATTCAGCATGTCAATTTAAAATTCCTAGTTTTAATTACAAAAACGATTAAAATTAACCGTAATTACAGCAGCTTTTGTATTTTCATTGCTTACTTGTCCAAAAAGGGTTTTTCTTCTGTGACTGTGAACCATTTTTACCTTCTTTGCAAATCAAAAGCATTGGGTTGCTGATAAAACCTGATTTTATAAACACGTACCACTGTGCCCTGTGTTCCAACATGCCTCGGTCTTCCCTATACTTGTATTAACCTCATAGTTCTCTTCCTCAGACGTTGGTTTGTCATAAAACGTTTGCAGTTACATTTATTTAGTATTATTTTAGCTGTTAATTTAAAAAAATTCATGATTATTTGAAACAAGAATCTCGATAAACGTAAATACGGAATTTATACGTTTGACGACAAATGGTCATCGACTTAGCTATTTTTGTTCATATTAAATGCGACTCATATACAAATTGTTAGGTAAAGTGCAATTAAATCTCTGCCAAAATTATTAAAGTACTTATATATTTAAAGTTGATTTACAGTGATTATAAACTTAAAATTTATTTAGTCCTATATTTAAACACATTAAACTGATGGCTGGTGATAAGTTATTATTTGAAGGAAATTTTCTTGTATTTTTACCCCAAATAAATCCAAACTTTGGTATTGGATTAGATATTTAGGACACTGGTAAAACACAACAGTCAAGCTTTATTTGTGGCTGTGTGGGATACATATTGCTGAAAATGATTTGTTGTTCTAATACTTGAATGATTTGTTTGTTTTCATTTTGTCAAATTTACCTGTAATGTGGCATGCTTAATGTTAATATTTCATGACCAATTTACTATGGTAACTCTTGGTGAATAAAGTTTTGAAGATTCACATTGGGTTGGTACTTTACTTCTTTAATTTAATCGACATGGTTTCTCCACAACTGATATCTGGTCGGTTTTAATTCTAATGACCAGCAAAGGATTTTTATATAGAGTTGGATCATTAGCTCTAAAAGGTTCCTTTGCATAATCGCCACTTTCTATTTTTTAAATATCCCGCCTTTGGACTTGGATCATAAATTCTGTCCGGAGTTGAGTTCTGAAAAGTCTATAACTATACATATGTATAGGTCTTCGTTGTATTTGTAGAAAATGAGCTTGAATAAATATTACAAAAATAAAAGTAAGTATAGCATCTAAATTAATAAAATAGGAGATATTCACTCGTGCTTTATGGATGGCTCTTCTATGTAACGTGTACTTTTACGGAGACTCGTGAAGGCTCGTGCTCCTCTGTAAACACGAAGTTTACCCTCCGTTATATCATAAAGACTAAGAAATCTTGCCGTTAAACCGTAATTGCCGTCGTATGCTGAAAACACGAATTTGTTTCATAGTTTATGCCGCAAATATTAAGTTTTCTCGTCGTTATTTATCATAAAGACTAATTTTTCTCGCCGTTACAGACGTATGTCATATGAAATATTTTAAAAGATACTTTTGTGTGCCCTTTGAGCCTTCACGAGGTTCCGTACAATTGGAATGCGGGGAATTTCCTATGTGGAAGCCTCCTGCGGGTTGTGGAGAAGGCGGGTATTTTCATATATTATTTTTAACAAAAAAAATTTTAAATATCGTAATTTAAGTAACTCGAAGAATGTCGAGAATGCTTCATATACATATTTTAACCTTATGGAATGTATATATTGATAAAATGAACCGTGTGCTTTCGTGCTTCGATCTTTCTCCTGTTATGTAAAAGTTTGGATGGAAATTACGTAAACACTTGAATTTCGTGCACATTCGACATTCGGTTTTCAGAAGTCAGGTACATTCACAATTCACAATTCGATGATGGAATCTTTTAATTCTACGTAATTAAGCTATTCAACATCAAGGTAAGTTAATTATTTTTTCCAACTAAATATCCTTAATTGCGTCCAAACTGCTCAGGTTTTCAAGCCTGAAAAAGCCTAAAAAAATTCCTGTGATGTATGGTAACAGCTGGCTATATTAGTAATTCATACCCGTTCTCCCAATTTGCATATTTCAACCATGGAAAAACACTATAAATTATATAATAGTGAACAATTTTCACTTTCAAAAGTCTCAGTTGGAGTAGTTAAGCTGGGTCACAACTCTATAACTTTCAATGGGTGAAATTTTAAAACCTGCTCACAGCCAAACAAAAAGAGATTAAATAAAAATAAAAATTGTTTAAA
>JAQGAE010001682.1:0-21555 GCA_034696685.1 Julus scandinavius
AAATTTGTGAACCGTGAGCGAGTGCACGACGGACGCTCACTGTGCGCTACTTTCGCCAAGTGTGAACCAGCCTTTACGGATGTTTTCCGACCTCGACAAGAAATCGCGTCATAAACTGAAGTTTAACACAAATTGCAAGCACAATTCAGGACATTTTACGACTTTCAAAGCATGGACCACTGCAGTGGTCTGCCATAGCCCCCAAATCATGTTACGGAGTCCCCAAAAGTTATTGTGAGGCACGTTACAGGACTCCGTACATGACAGATCGTGCGCTTGCGCCATATTGCTTTTCTTTCTTTTCAAGTTTTCATGCACGAGGTGTCCAATATGGCCGAAGACCGGGAACGTAGGAATAGTAGTGATTCCCAAAGCGATTCTGGAGCCTGCGAAGCCATGGAGAACGGTATTTTGGATGAAGAACCAAGCTTCAGTGATCCTGAAGATTTCGTAGATGATATTACAGATGAGGGTAGGTCTCGAAATTGGACACAAGGCCTATACCATATTGAGGTGGCTTGGGGGTGATGATGCGGCACCTTCCCATTATGATATACTATAGGGAACATAAATTAATCCATCCTCATTTCCGAATCTTTTACATAGACTTATCATAAATTCTGATATTATATTTTACAGTTTTTTGTGGGTTGGACAAAAAAATGTCAAAAATCGTTGCTATATGTTTAGAAACACGGGGTCATTTCGCGAATGGGCATGGGTCATGGGTATGGTCATGGTTCTTGATGGAATAATGACCTAATTCAATTTGGCCCTTCACGTGACTCTCAATGTAGGACTAGGACATAACTGGATAAGTGAAAATCAACAGGGAGCAATATGCTAGCCATGATTGTGGTTAACATTAACCAATTAAAGCTTGTGGAAGTTAAAACTTTCTGATGTGATGCATTAAGTCAAGGATTATTTTATCTTGCTCTGCAATGCCTTTTTTTGCAATTATGCAAAGCGGTTTTTTTACGCTTAAAGAATAACTTATCTGTCATCCAAATCAATTTTTTTTTCTTAATTTTCAGAGTTATTGGAAGATATTTTAAAACTACGACCAAAGGAGACCGATGGCGTCGATAATATCATTGTAGTAGACAATATTCCACGAGTTGGTCCTGACAGGTTGGAAAAACTGCAAAATGTCATCCGTAAAATCTTCTGCAAGTTTGGAAAAATTGTCAACGAATATTACCCAGAAGAGAATGGCAGCACAAAGGGGTAATTTCAGTCTACTGTTTTGCTGTTTGCCTTTCATTGTCATAACGAGTTTAATCTAAATACTGAATTTCTGCTGCAGATTTTGCTTCTTGGAGTATTCGTCTCCCGTTAACGCTCAAGAAGCAGTGAAAACCACCGATGGTTACAAGCTGGATAGAACTTATACGTTTTCTGTTAACTTATTATCGGATTTTGATAAGTGCGTTGTGTTTTTCAGTTTCCCCATATATGTGCAGTTTCGTGTAAGACAATTTGTTTAACTTACTTGTGTTGTATTGTTGATATCTAGGTACATAGACGTTCCTGATGAATGGACCACTCCTGAACCACAGCCATACAAGGATCTGGTAACGATCTGTAGCATCATAAAAAATGTCTATCCTTTTTCCCCATATTTGTATATTTACTTGAGATTTTTTGTAGGGCAATTTGCAATATTGGCTCCAAGATATGGATTGTTGCGATCAGTACAGTGTAATTTACGAAGGAGGAGAAAAGACTGCCATTTGGTTAAACACAATCCCTGAGCCTTCACTAATAGAAGAAAGGGGGGTAAATATGAATAATAATTAATGTTGATAAGCAACATTTTATAATAGACATACTGATGTATCCACTTGTTTTATTTTATAGCGATGGACCGAAACATATGCCAGGTGGTCACCTCTTGGCACCTACTTGGCTACCTTCCACCAAAGAGGCATAGCTCTTTGGGGAGGTGAGAAGTTTAGACAGATAATGAAATTTAGCCATGATAACGTTCAATTCATCGACTTTTCGCCGTGTGAAAAGTAAGCATTTACTGCGATCACCATACTTCTGAGCAGAATGTGATATTTGTGTTTAACATTGTTTTATCATCCTTAGCTACTTGGTGACATTCAGTCCACAGCCTGATAATAAGGATGACCCACAGTCTGCAATTATTTGGGATATCCGAACCGGGGCTAAAAAGAGGGGCTTCCAGTCTGATCGACCCCCGGTTTGGCCCATTTTCAAGTGGAGCCACGATGACAGGTTTTTTGCCAGGCTTACCCAAGACGCCATTAGCGTTTACGAAACTCCGGTATGTATAGAAATTATCACCTGTGAGGCATTTATCTACATCTCTAATTTTTGTCTTTATCAATTTATAGTCGTTTGGGCTTTGGGAAAAGAAAAGTATTAAAATCACTGGAGTGAGGTAATGCATAACTGCTTCTTACTGGTCTTTGAATTAATTGCTTCCATTCTGAAATGTCTTTTTATTGAAGGGATTTCACGTGGTCGCCCTCCGACAACATCATTGCCTACTGGGTTGCTGAAGACAAAGACGTGCCGGCACGTGTTTGTCTGCTCGACGTTCCAAGTAGGGCGGAGTTGCGAACGAAAAACCTTTTTAACGTGGCAGACTGCAAGACCCATTGGCAAAAATCCGGAGACTATTTGTGCGTAAAGGTCGACCGGTACGCTAAAGTCAAGAAAGAAAAAAGCGATAAAAGCGAGAAGTTTGAGAATAAGTACAGTGTAAGTGTGACACCTTGCCTAACTTTACTAAGCACGTAACATGCTTGGTCTTATTTTAAATTCTATTTTTACGTTAATGTTTTTCAGGGGTTATACTATAACTTGGAAATTTTTCACATGAGGGAAAAGCAGATCCCAGTTGACAGTGTCGAAGTTAAAGGTAGTCCTATACAATGTAGTTTAGTAGATTGATTGGTTTGTTGTCAAGATTTGTCATTCACCACATTTAAATTATGTATCAGAAAACATCGTGGCGTTTGCGTGGGAACCTGTCGGCAGCAAATTTTGCCTGATTCATGGTGAAGCACCGAACATAATGGTCAGTTTCTACGAGGTGAAACCTGGTGGAACTGTCTCTCTTATCAGTGAGTTGTGTTTTGAGTAACAGTGGTATTACTGGATCCGACTTGATCAGCCATCAACTAAACAGTTTTTCTCAATTACAGAAAAGCTGGAAAGACGACAGTGTAATCACATATTTTGGTCTCCCCAAGGACAATTTGTACTACTTGCCGGCTTGCGGAGGTTTGAATATATAGCTTTTCTAGATAAAAGTTCAGTTCTAGAAGAGCTTGATAACTAATTGCTGCTTTATTCTGTCACTTACTTAGCATGTCAGGTGCCTTAGACTTTGTCGACACTAGCGACATGACTGTGATGAACCAGGCGGAACACGACATGGCAACTGACGTGGAATGGGATCCGACCGGGCGTTACGTCGTCACAGGTGTTAGCTGGTGGGGACAGAAGGCAAGTGCACATTTTTACTTTTAGATTTCTTCAATTAAATTAAACAAGCACCACACAAAACTAATTTTTTGTTGCAAATTTAAACCCTAGGTGGACAACGGTTTCATAATGTGGTCTTTCCAAGGAAAAATGGTGCAACAGCATAGCATGGAGAGATTCTGCCAGTTGCTATGGAGACCGCGCCCAGCTTCCCTGCTCACTGCTGAGCAAGTTAAGGTTGCATATTTTTATCGAGATAACTAATAGTCGTAAGTTGGCATTTGAACTTGGTAAACTTAATGGCGTAATTTATATAGGAAATAAGGAAAAACTTGAAGAAGTATAGTGCTCAATTTGAAGTAAAGGATAGAATGGCGTTGACTAAAGCATCTAAGGTTAGTGGGCGATTGCGTGATTGTTTTAATTGCACTCTTTCGTAATTGTACCATGTTTAATCGATGCCCGTTTCGATATTAGGAGCTCATTGATAAGCGGCATGCCTTAATGAAGGACTTTGAAGATTACCGCAGCAAAAAGCGAGAGGAATTTGAGAGCACCAAGAAAGAGCGTCTGCAGTTGCGCAATGGTAATGTTACCATTTCTGTATTTTGATTAGGTTTTAAAGATGTGTAAATACCCCATCTAACAAATTGACATTTCAGGCATCGACACTGATGAGTTGCACAGTCACGCCGATAACATGGAAGAGGAGATAGTCGAATTTTTCATTAAAGAAGATATTATTGAGCTCGACGAGGAGTAGCGCTCGTTCTCAACATAATATTCACCTGGCACATTGGACGCCCTTTTTAAGACCCAAGTTACCAGAAATCGGTGGAATCGATTTCCCTCTCGGTTGTTTTCAACAACGTCAGCATAGGAAAGTCTCACCAAATTCTTGTGAACGGTTGGTGGGAATCCCTATTTTATTTCTGCATCTTGGGGCCTTAGCTTTAACCAAATTCCTTTGGTTTATAAATTTCCAAAAAAATTCTTCATATAAACTTAACTAATTGAAATGATGATAAGTTCAAATTTAGTTGGCGTCCCATGCAATTTTTTTGCTTGCTATCACATACCATTGAGAATACGTTACTGGATTTTAATAAACTGGATGAATTTGCATTTGGTTTAGATATTTTTTAATAAAAAGACAATTATGTGCAGAATACACAATTCTATATTATCATGGTTGTTTGGAGTTTGGAGACCAAAGGCATTACGGCATAAAAAGGCCTTAACCATGAGCATGGCATTTACTGGGAAACAACTGTAGAAAACCAATAAGGATAGCATTGCCACTCGGCTTTGTAATGTTAGTATAGTGTTGATTGAATCTTCTTTTTAAATCAAAAGCCTTGAACATTCTTGCAATTGGCTCACAGCACTTTTTATAATTTAAATTTCTTCCAATGCCAGCACTAAATCAATTCATCCCAAAATTTAGTTTCCATGTAAGTTGTTTAACATTAATTATATGCTGGAAATAAGTATCATTGTACACAAGTCAACCATATTGGCTTCACCGATCTCGGACAAATGATATCAAACCATTTGCTCGGAGCTAATCTGGTTGGTCAATAAAACTTATTTTCACTATTGCATTCCTGTTATCGGTGTTCCTGTCTTTTTAAGCCAAAAATCAAAAGTGTGGTCAGAGTATCAATGACAATTTGTTGGGTTCAAAATTTTATTTTACTAGTGTAAGATTACACAATCAATTCGACAGGAAGGCAGATAGGGCCTTGCTTAGTAGAATCCATGGTCCTAATCTAGTCACCTAAGATTAAAAAAATAGATTTAGTGTAAGCTTACCAAAAATTTGCAATTATGAATAGATAGAAAATTGATAGTTACCATTATCATCGTCATCATCATCAGTCTCGAAGGTACTGTCTGGGATGTCGTACAGACGAATAATAGGCTGAGAGAATAATGTTGAATTAGGTATATTATCGAAGAAGGAAAACAACCATATACAATGTACCATAAACTGACCTTATTGGGATCTTTCATGATGAGGTATTTTCCCTCCTTCAGCTTCATGCATGTATCAATAATGCAACGCAATATGCCCCAAGCATTGTCCATACTCAAATTAATTTGGTTGGCAAATTCATTTGGCTTAAACTGTTGGGTTCCTAGAATTACGTGCTGAGAGGAGTCACGCACGTGCATGCGGGACACATGCCTGAAAATAATAAACAATTATCGATCAGGTGATATGGTTATAAATAATCATCTGTTATGTCTATTAGGGCTACATTTTTAATACAAAAACTCGTTGATCTATTTATCCTTTGTTCCATTCTATTAAGTTTTGAAACATACCCGAACTTAATCTGGTCCGAACTTGCCAAAATGGCTTGAGTAGTCCATTTTGCTAACTTGCAGCTGTTATTTTTCAATTCGTTGGCAAGAACGGCACCTCGTTGAGTGTCCAGCTTCTGTCTCCAGTCGATGCCTCCCGAAAACTGAAATTATAATTTTGAAATCTGACATGTCAAAATCCGAAATTCGCTTAAATCATCAGTGTATATCTTGCTACTCACTCTAGAATCCCATTCGTTCAAAGCCTTGATGTTAATGAACTGGGTTTCACCATTAGGGGTGATCATGACGGCATCGTGTTCGCAACGGGCGATTAACTCGATGTTGTTATCCAAATCCCACTTTCGATATCGGTAACCGACCGAGGCAACTTCGCCCTCTTCGTCCTCTTGCACGAAGGGATTCTTTTCATCAAACTTGTGCTTTTCATCATCAATCTAAGATTGCAAATATGTGACATCTTTCATAAACGATTTAAACACACATATTTTACAGAACACCAAAAAAAAAAATCAATGATATCCTACCAAACGTAGAACTTGTTGCGAAAAGTTATGATTGATAAACGTGGCTTCCAATGCCAAATTTCTGGGTGAATTGATGCTGGTTGATTCGTCCTGTGGAGGCTCATTGGAAGTTTCACTAACAGTGAGTAAATCTGAAAGACAGAACAAACATTTTTATTTAATATTCTGGTGCAACACAACAAATCGTCAAATGGATGAATAAAATGAAAAATTAATAAAATCTAGTGCAGAACCCTTGGTTAATAAAAAGTATTCTTACCAAACTCGGAATCATCTCTTTTATCGAAGAAAAGCTTATTTCCAACACGCTGAAAAGAGAAAATTGTTTAATTTAACATCATTCAAAATACGGACGAATAAAGTGAAAAAAAGCAAATACCGCTTACTTGAACAACAATGTCCCACGAATACATGGAACGGGTGCAGCACATAAGTGTTGCCAAGATTGCGTCCGTGGCAAATACGTTGCCTTCGGTTTTAGCCAACTGAAATCGTTTGAAAAGGTGAAAATAAGAGAAAATCGTAGCCGCCATAAATTAACTGAGAAAATGAGTCATTACCTGACGAATAACTGGATCATCAGTGGTTGTTACTTTGTGGAATATGCGATTAACACGTTGCAAACGCTTCTCGTTCTTGGTATTGACACGGTCGTACGCCTTATCATAATACTCCATAGCACCACAACGCTTGCTAAAAATGCATTTAAACGTCACTTTCAGTACGTTTTCAGTAATTCCTTTTATCTGTCGGGTTTATGGAAAACACATCAACTTACATATCCTTTCCCTCTTCAATGCCAGGCAAAGAAAGCTTGCTTAATCTAGGAAAGTCCATTTCTTCGATGACCTGCCAATCTTGTCGCACTTGAACAGAGGCATCCCTATTTTTAATCTTAAAAAAAACCGATTACTTCTACATTGCTTTCCTCATAGTGAAAATAATCCAGATAAAAAAATATGAATTTAATCATACGGGATTCTTTTGGTCAAACTTCTGCCTAGCCCCCAGTTGCTTCTGCAGCTTACGCACTTGACGTTGGCGATCCCTGGAGAACATATTACAACATATTAACTTTACATTCGGCATTTTAATTTCGCCAAAACCACACATTTAAAATTGAAAACGTGCAATACTTTACCTTTCACGGCTTTTCGCAGTCTTAGACAGCACCTGTAATTGGGCTTGCTGTTGCTGTTGGCGTAAGCGCTGTTGATCGCGACGTACATTGCGCTGGTTAAACCTAAATCGTCCTCTTTGATACATGCTTTTCTGAACTTTCACTGTATCAACCAACTGGAAGGAACTCTCATCCTCCTCGTGGAAATATGCATACTGGCTACCAACTCCAAACTGAGATGCATATTTATCTAAAAAGATGTTGAAAGTGCACCATTAAAATGTGCCCATCATGTGACATCTTTTATATTGCACAACCAGACAGCACGTTACAATTTTAAGGGCACAGATTTTTTGCCCTTAAAAATGCTATTAGACCATTTCAGAAGGCAACTGGCTAAAGCTATGAAGCACATACATACACATTTTTCAATAACCGTACGATTAGTACCGGCAATTAAATCCGGTGTATGTTGCAATACTGTACTCTGCATCGTGTATACTTACTCGCATATCTACGATCCTGGTAAGTGGAACCTGTCCAGTCTGATACCTAAATAAGAACAAAACTCGGTTAGTTTCATATTTTTTGGGTGGGATAGGAGCTCAGAAAAGTCTGTAGCATATGGGTATAAAGTTAGGCCTATACATATTGTCCATACCTTGCCAATCCGATCCCCTTTGGAGAAAGGCTGATAGGGCATATCCTTATATTGATCGGGAACAGCGCTAGGTCCCCAACCATTTGGATTATCTTGAATTGTAGGAGGTTCAAATCTGGCTAAATTTGACATCTTAAGGCAGGAATACAGAAGACAAAAAACAGGAATGAGAAATGGACACGCGAGCTCCGGCTTGGCTGTCAACTGCTTCCACCTAGCGGCGGTTTAACTTGTTCTTATGGTGCTCGAAAAAGTGTTTTCGGAATTTGGCGCCTTTTTAAATAATCATAAAATCGTGTTTTGTCTTGAAGTGGCGATAGAACTGAAAAAACTTAAGAATCTGCTAAAAATCATGCTCTACAAAGGATTGTAAGAAGAGGCTTAATCATCGGAAGAAGTTAACTGTGATTTTAAAAGTGGAAGTTAGAAGGTTAGTTTACAGGTTTAATAGATTGGATAAATTTTGAGTTCGTGTAAGCTTCAGTTATGTAATGTAACTATATAATGTTTAAGGGGGATTACAACCTATCCCTTTCAATGGGTAAATTTGCAACGACACTCACAGCCAAACAAAAAGAGATTAAATAAAAATAAAAATTGTTTTAAAATAGCTTGAAGCCTCGATGGATCAGCAAGTGCATCATATTGTTGTTTTTCACTTTAAACTGGTAGATTTTTAAAAAATTAATAAACAAGTTTGAAAAATGTCCGATAATTTGCATTCTCATGCTGCAGTATTTCTGCGTATTTTATGTATCAGCTAGTTATCAACCAGTTAGAAAAGCTGAATATGTCATCACATTTTTTGGTGCACATGGAAGGAGGCGGGGGAGAAAAGAGGTAGAGTCCAGAATCTTGGGTAGACTAATTTGGCCATATATTGCGTTTTACCTAAGAAAAATCATACTTTAACCTTAGAAAAAAATTACTTCTAACGCAGAAAAATTAGATTTCAAAAACAAAAAAATTGCATTTTTACCATGTTAATTGCCACTTTTAATACTAAAAAAAAATCCTTTTCTTGAGCAAAGAAATCATTCTTTTAATGGAAAAGTGCATTTCCCCTTTTACATTTTGCCAATTCGGTCTGGAATTTGTAAAATTTTGCGACATCAATTTGAAACTGATCAGATTGTTAATTAACTTTTAATAGTCATGACCACCAGTTGGTGACGAAAAGAGTACCTTTCAACTGGTCGCAAAGTGGCAATAAGCTAGTAGCCAACTGATATCGATTTCAAACAATTAGTTGGTAACTAGTTTATTACCAGTTTTTTTGTAAGGGTCGACAATTAACATAATTCAGTTAACCACAAACAGGTTTTCGTGGTTTTACACTTGTTTCCTGGCAAACGCCATGATAGTTCCTCTAAAAATCGGCCGCAACCGTGCTCCTTCCTCTCTTCGCTTCTATAATAAATTGCCAATTGCCATGTGGGCAGAGTCCTACAATGCATATATGCTTAGCACTTCACCACAAACATATGAAAAACATAACTATTGGATGGTAAAATACAAAACATGAAAAAAATGAAGATTTTAATGCTTCCAAATTTTCATAGCATTTCTATTTTTTTTTCTGACAACATATGATATGAGAAATAAAAGATTTTCATTTATGGTATAGCAATGTTTATTAATTTAAATTTAGCGCCAAGTCATACTGCAGCATTTTAACATGTAAGAATTATTCGTCAAATGGTACACATTTTTTCTCAGTTTCTTGGAGTTCCGTTGTTGCTGCCGCTTAAGTTTAACTCGGATACGTGAGCACCATCTCTTGGTGGACTCTGCAAAATAATGAGAAATAAAATACATCAATTAAGATTCACTGCAGTTAACATACATACAGTAGACTTAAGAAAGAAAACTCACAACTTACTTTTACATGAATCTGGTTTTTTAACATAGCTGACCTCAAAATGAGTGCCTATAAAAGGTGCCATAGTGTTGTTATAATGCAAAACGTTTTGACAACAAAAAAAGTTTTTGAATACAAAAAGTTCAGTACTCACCGTGGTCCGCCGCTGATATTCCTTACCAACAGTTAACGATCTCTCGAAGGTTGTGCTCCTTTGATCAATGTCCTTGGCATACAAAATCTAAGTTCAAAATGATACATACTGAGTTATCTTGTTCATAGTTCTATAAATGAACCACTGAATTGGTTTAACAAAGCAAGAATGGCTACCTTATTATGCGAGTCAATCCTGGCTTGTATCTGCCCTTCCAGTATTAACTGCATTAATTCGTCTTCCAAGGCCAAAACAGTGGTATTAAATGCAGAAGACATTCGATTCATATCAGCTGAGAGATAAGGACTGAAATACTGCATAAAGATATTATGCGAAAGAAATGTTATCATATTCTGTAGTATTTAACGAAATATCAAAGTTGCATGTTTGCATCACTTCGGTATTAAGAAAATTCCAATTAATCCGAAACAGCCATGCAAATTGGGTTAAAACAGTTGTGTCCCAATTAACTGAAGTTCATTGTATTCCCCAAAATTAAAAACTCACTTGTATTAAAGCTCTGTTACGGATTTGCATGTAGAGAGTATTCACATGAGGAGCTAAATACATATCCAATAACAAATTTTCCTAAAAAAAAAATTGTTTGGTATCAGTCAGTAACTGAGTGCAATAAAAGGATTAATTACTAGTTTAGACTTTGCTATCAATACTATTAGCTTATTAACAGTAAGTTTTCACTATGCTCAAATCCAAAATACCTTTATCTCATCCAACAGTTTTAAACAAGCAGCATATTTTGACTCGTAAAATTTGAAAACAATATCTCGAAGCTGAGGCTCTAATTCTAAAAATAGCTTGAAGGAACTACAATAAAAACATCAGTGTAAATTAGTGTACGTTACTTAATAATGAATTTAAGCAAAAGTATTTTTGTTGTTGTTGCAATTAACAAGTAGTTGTACTCACCTACTGGATATTACACACTTCTGCAACTCTTGTCTGTCAAACGAGGCAAGTGCACACATCCCACCATACATAGCAACGTTACTGGGAGATAGTAACTGAAAAGATTCATGTATCAAACACAATGCTAAAAATTTGGTAGAAATGTCCAAGCATTATTTATCAATAAAACTTACATCTGGAAAGTCGCAATGATCAAAATTTGCTTGTAAAAAGTGTTTGGCAGATGTTTTGTACTTTTTATTAGCAAGCTCAGCAAGTCCAGCAGCACACTGAAGTTTTGTCAAAACAGTTTGATTGCCATCTTTTCCGTGTGGCTATAAACCCAAACAAAACGTAATAAACTTGTTTAAATACACATAAACAGCATTTCAGTTGTAATTAGAATCACAGTTCATTACCTCAGTAAATTCAGGAGTGGCTTCTGCTTTATTTACATAGCTTGTAACGTGAGACCAATTTTGTAGATACACACTGACCTATTTAAAACAAAATTCTGTAATTAACAAAAATATAAAGACATAGCCTCTTCAATTAAATAATCCAAAATTTAAGATAGGACAAAACTGACCTTAATAACGTTAAGACACATATTTATAACATGTTTTCCACTTGTACAATAATCCCTTGCTCTTGAGTAGCATTTCAAAGCATTGTTCAAATCTCCACAGTCAAGATGATGATCTCCCAAATCGTCATGGCCACGCCTGTCATATTATCAAATTAAATTATATTTTTGCAATAGAAGATCCTTAAGTGTAATAATTATTGAAATAAGTGCAACTAACCTGATACTTTCTTTAATTGAATTGCCTTTGTAATTTTTCAAATCAGTATCCAACTTCTCCATTTTCAGTGCGGCTTTTTTGGATTTTGTTTCAATCCATTGGGTGTCTAAAGGAGGAATATTGTTGCCAGCTCCACCAGTAACATCAGGTAAATTTGTAGACCTAATAAGCATTAGGATCAGAGATGTTATTTTATGTCTACCGAACATTTCAAAAACTCATTAAACTTGAACAAAACAACCAAACGAAGCTTTTGAGCTCACCCCAAGGCCTCCAGTAATTTACGATGAACCAACTGATACATATTCACATTGAATGTTGTTTGCACGTAGAGCAAAGCCATTTTCAGAGCTTCTATCCTCAATGACGGGCAGTGGTCTGCTATATAAATCAATCGATAAAGCTTTGCAAGACCGGTGTAGCTATTTGAATAGGCTTCTAAATCCTAAAACAAAATAAGCAAATTCCATTATTAATTGATAACAATGGTGGCCATGGTTTTTGAACCTGAGTATAGTAGAACCTGTCTATAAGCATACTCTTGGGACAGGCACATTTTATGCTTTTAGAGAGGTTATTCATTTACACAGGATGCATTTAGACAGGTTCTACTGTAAAACAAACTTTGACTTAAAAGTGGGAAAGTATGTTTAATATAATGTTTCACTAATAGGATGGAACAATTGGGATTGTAACCCTTTAAATTAAACGTACAAGAGTTGTATTTTCCACAATGTAAGGATCTTCTTCTGTGTTGTCATTTTCCTCTGGAGGTGCATCGACCTGCATCGGCTCCACCGAACTCTGTTTAAGGACGAATGGTAGATTAGTAATGTAGATTTGAGGAATAGGAACAAGTAATATGTCAGAATATAAATTAATAAACACAATAGGCTAGAAGCAAGTGCATGCCACTCTAGCTAAATTCACATTTGTATCTGTAACTCAAATGCTTTTGACTTAATAGAAAGCATTTACGAATCTTCAAGTTACTAGACATACCAACATCGTTTGTACGCGAAGATGAATACTTATATTAAAGAGAAAAATAAGAAAATGAGAGTTATTACCTGTAAAAGACAGGCCATCCTTAACTGATAACTGTCTTCGACTTCAGCCATATTATGACGTCAGAATTGTAATTGGATCCATCCGCGAGCACGCGCAAGTAGTCCTTAAAAGAAATAGTGCTTTGAAATTAAAATTAACCACTGTGAATTAACAAATCGCTAATTTGTTCTTTTATTGCATTTTCATTATTTGGTAGTTTTTATTGATTTATGTTAAGTCGGCTAATGCAAAATTGAATCCATAAATCAAAAACATATGCAATTTTAAATGCCATTTATTTTACAACAGAAGTGGTAGTTGGTTTCGCCATCTATGGGCAAATTGTAGCATAAATTTGTTCTAATATTTCGCGTTGTTCATGAATATGGTTGAAATACGTACATGATTTTGAGAAGATTACTGGTAATGTAGCTGTATAAACTATTAAATAGCACTTATTTAATTTAGTATACTTTCAGGGTGATCGAAACATGAATAAGATCATGCTCTGGAATCACGCAGATACATTCCAAACTCTGTAAGTGTTCACCCTCGATCTGTACGTAACTTGTCTTTACTTGTCTAATAAGCCACCCACTACACTCTATTCACCCATCCTTGAAAAATAACATTTTTATGCAATTATCCGACTATTACAACAGTGGTAATTATAATACTCTTTCTAGAGATCCAAGACTGAATTTGATGTAGGTGAAGTTGGCAGCTATGATACCAAATGCCATCAACGGTATTTTGGTCAGTAACCAATCAGGGCAAGGTTTACACCTTGTCCACTGGTGGTCAGCAATGGGACGAGCTTACGTATTGCGGGATGGAGTTCAAAAGAGTGGCTGCCGTAGATTGGTGCGCTTGGGGGATCGGCGGCGACCACCAAATGTACGTCTACGTATTTGCCACCGACGTTCCCATCCGTTACAAGGAAGTTTCATACCAAAATCAAAGATGGAATCCCAAAGAAGGTTTTTGTTCCCGTCTGCTTCCGACCGATCGCCCAGCCTGGAGCAACGAAGATGGCCTCGTTGCACGGCCACGGGAACGAATAAAGCTTCCTACGCTCAGTTGGCAGTGGGAAGGCGATTGGCGCGTGGAGCAGAACTTTGATGGGCAGGCTGCTGACCCAGAGGGCTGGATGTATGCTATCGATTTCCCAGCCACTTACACCAACGAGAAAGGCTGGATGTCGTACGTACGGCGACGGAAGTGGACTCGACAGCGCCATTATGTGTCCACAAATCATTGGGCCAATGTCCCTAGCATTCATGACGATCCTGTTCTAGAACCATTTATTGATGTGACTGTCGGCGGGCAGGACATACCAGGTGGCAATGGTGACACGTTGGCTGTTTGGACAGTAACCGTATTAGGACGCATCATGTTCCGCACCGACACCAATTCAGCATGCCCGGAAGGTGTAAAGTGGGTCCATATTCAGACACCTCAACGTGGAGAAGTGAACCAACTCTCCGTTGGCCCCACCGGCTTGCTGTGGGCCGTCATGTGGAATGGAAGCGCTCTAATACGCCTGGGAGTCACCCGTACAAAAATTACAGGCAGCCATTGGACGGAAGTTCCTCCGCCTAACGATTCTTCCAAACTTCTCCAGGTGTCCGTCGGCACCAATTCCGTGTGGGCGATCACAAGGGACAGCAAAGTATGGTTCAGGAAAGGGGTGAAAGGATCCGAAGCGGGCGAACTGGAGGACTGTGCCACGGGTTCAGGATGGGTCGAGATGGTTGGAGAAATGAGTTTGCTCTCTGTTGGACTGAACGATCAAGTGTGGGCGTTAAGTGCAGACGAAAGTAAACTTCTGTTTTTCAGAACCAGCATAACGCCTCAAGAATTATGTGGTAAGACCTGGAAACCCATTCTGCTTCCTCGACAAAGTAGTGAGGAAAGCGTCCCTAGGGAAGTTGGTAGCAATTCGCCAAGATTATCTCATATATCTCATCTGATCCGTGACAACTCTGAAAACGACAATGATGAAGGTGGCGGACAGGCATCGATTGTCGGGGAGCTGAGTGACGATTCCTCAAAACCGTTGGAAATGTATTCAAGTAGTCCTTTAAAACATCCCGAAAATATCTCAAGTAATCCTCCACTGTGTGAAACAAAAAGCAAAACAAGCGTATCGTTTGAAGATAGTTATTCTGATTGTGAGACTTCCAAGAGATCTAGGCCAAGCACACCATCTGCCAGCGGCAATCCGACTTCTGAAACGCCTAAGCTTACCCAAAAATCCCGTACAGCAAGTTTAGCTTCATTGAATGTAAGCATGTACAGCTCTTTATTTCTCATTTCTTAAAATTGGTTCTTAACAGTTGCTCTCCTATTTTAGCTTCAATGAAAATGTTTGGTATCTTTTATAAAGTTATATTATTGGAGGATTCAATAATAATCAAACTAGTTTGCTCACTGAATGTATGGTACATATATATGAGTAGTGTTTCTCTACTTATGTGTCATGAAACATTTTAGCAAAACAATCCATATTTATCATAAACATTAGAAAAATTTAAATACAGCTGGCATTAAAAGTTTTTTAGTGACGCAATCATGTGTTATCATGCTTTGTAACACATGTATAAACAAACTCCATGCCTAACTAAAACTGTTAGATCAGGGATTGGCAAACTTTGTTGGAGAAAAGCCAAATTGGCAATGGTTTAGGTCATTATACATCACACTCATAAAAATTTATTTGTTGAGGTACTAAGTGATGTGCCAAAATGTTAAATTTTTCTTTTAGCCAACTCTAAGCCAAGCATATCAGACCACCTGTAAAATACATTAGTTTTCAAAAGTGCACATTTGAATTACTTAAAATACTAGATTGGTAGGAGTTTTATGTATTAACCACTGATGTAGGCATGGCCCATGGGCTTAACACATCTAAATCCGTTTAATTAAATGCAACCAAATTGCAGTTTATACGGTGTATTTGAACGTTACAATATAATTGTAATGTGTAATTGATTGTGATGTTCTTTGATTCAAGGGGCCATCATGGTTGTCTTCAGATGATATCGGTTACTACGACGATACATACACAGATTTTTCCTGGTCTTGGATAAGTGGTAGTGGTTGCCTCGTTGATGGTCAAAATCCGCCAAATTGGTTTGGTTCAGGTATGATGCCTCCTGGCTATCATTATAGTCGTGTTTGTGTTGTTTGAAGTGCTTTAACCGTTTTATATTTTGTTTTCTAAGGTTTACACGGTCAACAGACTGTTATAAGTGAACCATGGCGCAAAGAAATTTTAAAACAACTGATATCACGTCAGTCTCGGGAAATCGAAGCTTTTTCAAACTATGAGCAAGCAATCGAGAGGGTGTGTGATTTGCTTTAACGTTGAATTCGTCTTGTAGAAATTGAAAATTTTGTTATGATAACGTAACCCTGTTGTGGAAACTTGTCAGGCTTCTTGGATAACAACCGGCATAGCACAGGTGCTAAACGAAAGCAGACATAACCAATGGATAGATTGCAAATTAGAATTAGAAAAAACAGGCGCCGAACATGGATTTGAAAGTGCCACATTGCGCTGCTTCAGCCATGGGGGATCCTTTACCGACTGGCAAAAAGTGTGTTCTCTTTATTTTTGTGAAATGCTGACATTTTCCATTTTCTTTTTTTTTTTTGCACAGTACCTAAGTTTTTATTTTCTTTAATCAGGTCGTTTTAAATATGAATACGGTAACCTGCGTCGTCCAGGCTAGCGAACGTTTAAAACCCGTCCTGACCATTTACACGGCTTCACATGCCATCGAAAAGAGGCCCTTGCGTTTATCTTTTTCTTCAGACACAGACCTGGAGGAATGGGTAGGCTTATAACTTAGCCAAGTAATTGTATTTTAATAATCTGTCAAGCGTGGTTTGTACCAGGGGGTGTAAAATCAGGACTTTAGCTGTAAATGATAAAATATACATCTGTCTAGTTCAATTCACATGTGCTTGAACCCAAATCTAATTTTCCAGATCTCGTTGCTCAACACAACATGTTGTGAACTTCAGGGAGTGAGGGGCGCACCGTCTTCGAAAGCAGCATGGTCGCTAACAAACCGGGGTGACATCTTTACACATGATCCCTCATCCGGAGGGGAATTATCTCATCCAAGTGAAATGTAAAACTAACATGTAACATTCAGCAAAATTCAAGTTATTGTTATTCCGTCTTAAAACCTTGGTTTCTGCAAATTAGGTTTTGGCGGCAAATGGGAGGACATCTTCGTGTTATTGAAAGTTGTGCTGCTGGGATTGTATGGGGCATAGGGTACAACCATAAAGTTTGGGTCTATTCTGGAGGATGGGGAGGTGGCTTCTTCAAAGGTAGGACTTGTATATCTAAACTACTTGGAACCTCGCAGTCCAAATTATTTGGTTTTTAGAAAAAAAAAAAATTTTGTTTAAGGCATGGATAGCAGTGGTCCCAATATTCATCCTATGTCAGACACAAGATGCATCTACATTTATGAAAATCAACGTTGGAATCCTCTCACAGGCTTCTCAAATAGGGGCCTCCCTACCGATCGCTACATGTGGAGCGACAAGACTGGCAGATATGAATGCACCAAAGAAAATTCTAAGTTGCCTTCCATGCATTGGCAGTGGGTAATGTGACTCTCTTCTTGGATTCAAATTGCATTTAAAGTTAAATTAAGGTCACGTGGATAAATTTTTGGTTTTTTTTAGATGACGGATTGGATGATCGATTTTAATACACCTGGGGGCGTAGATCGAGAAGGTTGGCAGTATGCTAAAGATTTCCCAATGTCCTACCACAGCTATAAGGGGCTGACCGACTATGTGCGCAGGAGACGCTGGTTCAGGTAACAATCTCACCATACTGAACTCCACAGCATCATGCCACAAAATGGCTTTTCATTCATACCAGCATGTTGTACAAATTATGAATTTGTTTTGTTTTTTGCAGAAAATGCAAACTAACAACTTCTGGGCCATGGGAAGAGCTTGATTCAGTTCAGCTTCTGGATGTCTCTTTACAAGTGACTAACTCTAGTTGCTCTCAAAATAGAATTCAACTATGGGCAGTGTCTATTAAAGGAGAAGTTCTTTGCAGAATGGGAGTAACAAAGTCATGTCCAAAGGTATTTGATGTGGCTGATTGGTCAGAAACTAGGGGGCGAGGTTTTGATTTCATCCCCATTTTTAGGGATTATGTTGGGAACACATTCCACTCGAGCACCCAGTCACATCTGTAAGCACTGGCGGGGCAGGAGACGTGTGGGTCATAACAAAGTATGGCGGCGCATATTTGAGGCACGGAATCACCGAACAGAACCCTACTGGGTCGGTGTGGTTCAACGTGGCACCACCAGAAAGAGGAGGACCCCTGCGTCACGTCTCGGCCGGTCCCACAAGTGTATGGGCTGTCGACGACCAAGGAAGCCTTTGGTTTCGGCAGGAGATTATGCCGATCTTCCCAGAAGGCACTAGCTGGAAACATATTTGTGGAAATATGCGTTGCATCTCTGTAGGACCGCAAGACGAGGTAAGTTTTCGATTCTGCGAATTGAACAACTTTTGCAATTCTGGTTGCACCACATATTTTTGAACTTTTTTTTAAACTTAATGTTCAAAGAGAAAGTATTTATGAATTATAATTTAAACTCATGCATGTTTATAAAAGCTGGTATTTTGCACATTCTTACACATTTATATGATTTTTATTTCTTATAAAGGTTTGGGGAATTGTTGGCTCCCTTGGAAACAGTACTGGAGTAGTTTGTCACCGAGTCGGTGTATCCAAAGAAAATAAAATTGGAAATGGATGGGAATACGGCATTGGGGTAAGTTATTCAGTATTTATTTTTTTTTCATTCGTTAAGGCATTGTTTAAGGCATTCAACTCGAGGAACATTAAGCAGAGTCGAAAATTGTTTAACTTTCCACCTTTACATCCATTTCATTACGTACATTCTTCATCCATTTTTTTGAACTTTTGAGTCGTTTTTCATGCGTGAATTATTTGATTTTCAGGGTGGTTGGAATTACATTTCTGTACGTGGTTTTACATTAGAATCTGATCAAAGATAACGTATGTTCTTATACCCAAGATGTGTTAGTGTCAAGGGTTGAGGCTATGTTACACCTTTGTGTGTGAAACAAATATTCCTTGTGCCAAACGCACATTGTCTCACATGCATTTTTGTGATACCGTCTATTCTTCTTGTGAAAAAATAATGCTTAGGTAAATTTGTTCAAAAATAATCGACCTAAACACTCCCAGATCACTTATTTTTAAAGCAGGGGTTATATAATTCTATCCATACTTAAAATTAACGTGATATTCATACGCTGCTGTCCTTCTGTACCTATTGTGTAATCTCAAATTTCTATAGAATTTTCTGATTTACCATTGTCAGATATAAGTTCCCAAACTCAAACTCTGTACAAGAACATTTTTACTGGATGCATCTATTCTAAGGTTTTATTTAATTAATGCTTTACCAAAATTTTTTTATTTTATTTTTTTGCTCGACTTATAATCTGGAAAATCAAATTCAATGTGTTGTAGAACATGGATATTTATTTGACATGGATATACATGGGATTTATATCATTATATTAATTGATATAAATCTTGTAATAAATCAGTATTAATCCTTATAGAAACATAATTTTCTCAATTTCCTTATTTATGTTAAGTAAGTAATGTTGATTTTAAATTAGCAATGATTACAAATTCGAAAATAACATGGCAATTACGGAAAACAGTTATTTAAAGACATCATGTCAACCAGTTTTTATGGTATAAATCTGCTCAAACTCGGATGTTCCATTCTTTCCACTGTAGGTAGCTTTGACATTGTATATCAAGTCAGTTTCTTCTTTCTTCGGGTCTGTATAGCTGTGTGCACTTTTTCGAGCTAAAATTATAATAAATGATCAATTGGAGTGGTTTATTTCATTTGTTCACTGCCAGTCCACTTATTTTACACACCAATCAATATATCGAAAACTACTTTGTGCATTTATTTAGCAAGGCAGCTGAATTTCAAATTGTCTTAAACTCTTTATTATAATTTACTCACACTCATTGGAAAAAAACGAGGCAAAATACTGCGATACTCGGGTTGCAGATGGAATACGTGGGATATTTTGCTTAGTAGTGGTCCATTCCCAAGGGGCTTTTTCTGGGTGCCATTGAAGTCCAAAGAAAGGGTATTTTATAACTGAAATACTTCTATTATTAGTGAACGGATAATAGCCAGGGCTATTTTCTAGTTTGATGCAAGTTGCTGGTTTTTTTTTTTTCCAAACACTTGCCTTCAAATGTTGAAACAAACTCTTGTCCGTTAGCATCGAAGTTTGTGGACAATATTTTCACATACTTGTCCAAACCCGAGGCTGATATGTTCTAATGGGGCAAAGCATGAGTCAAACTATAGCATTACAATAGTTATCTATTTGCGTATATTACCTGTGCTCCTAAGCATCTCTGTTGGTCATTATATGTCACTTGCTCGTTAAGTAGCGCTTGGTAAACATCCACTGGCAGGTCAATGAATAAGCGACTAGTGATTGCATCTGAAAAGCACACATTCCTACTGTTTGTGTTCATTCAGGGATTAAAGATAAAATTTAATGTTATAATGTGTCTCTTACCAACAGTGAAATTCAGTGGCATGGCAATGTCCTGAACAGAGCAGTTTATCATTAGATCGTGATTCGGTGCCAGAAAATTGGTGAGAATCTCAAGTCCTAAGCCGATGGCCAAAATTGGAAAATATTCCCCTCTATCGTTTGCCTTTAATTCAAACCACCAAGTACAATTACTTAAACTCTTGAGCAATGCAGCAATTTAAATCGTTAATGCAATATTAACAAATTCCAAACAAAAAAAGACATAGTTTTATGAGAAAACTGCAGACGTTGTTTTCATAAGTGGTGAATAAGTGATTTTTTAGCATACACAAAAAAACATGTCATCTGACATTGGTTTCACTTGCCTCTCTAGCATATTGGTAGACGGTTTTTGCAATATTGGCATACCCACTTCCAGTGTCAGAAACGGTACCTCCAGGAAACAGAACCCTATAATTATGTGTCAAAGAATTTGAATCAACGTTTTGGGAAAATAAATATTTTCTACAGTCACAAATTTAATTGGTTTTTTTATGCAAAGTATACCAAATGTTTGAGTAAAGAATCATACCCATTAATACTTTTAAGGGTGTCTTCATAAGTGGAATTTGGCCTGCCCAGTCTATACAAAAATGGAATATTATTCAATATTTAACTAAAGTAATATTTTAAAGCAATATTTACCATAGTCTTCCCCAGGACATATTTGAATGGAAGGACCAATAGCTAGTTTAATTATTTGGGGAATCGGGTACTAAATTTTTACATTGTACGTCCAGAGGTATCCTAATCCACTAATTTTTTTAATGGACCTCAAATTGATGTAATCGCTGACATTCGAGCTGTTATATTCCTTATTGACATTCTTCAAAATTTGCACAAAGTAATCTTAATGTTGTAATTTTTCTAGTAAATCCTTATCAGAATTTTTCGAAGTTTTTTTTTTCTTGGAAACGTCTTGGAAAAGTGGCGTTTAAGCTGGATCACAACCCTATCACTTTCAATGGGTGAAATTTTAAAACACAATTCCAGCCAAACCAAAAGAGAT
>JAQGAE010001683.1:0-21531 GCA_034696685.1 Julus scandinavius
TAAACAAGTTTGAAAAATGTCCGTTAATTTGCCCACGCTGCCAGCAGGTGGCAGCACGAGAATTCAAATTAACGGACGTTTTTCAAACTTGTTTATTAGTTTTAAAAAAATGGAACTGTGTGCTTCACATTTCCAGCGGCGTGGTGTGCGCATGCGCCCTGCATAGATAACATTTCTCTGGAGCAGCGCCACAACTAATTTTAGCTACCACACATCAGGGACAGCAAGTAATTATTCAGATATTTATGCAAATCAGTTTTAATGGCCAATGTGCATTAAAACCGACTTAGATACAATTTAACCAAATCAGTCTTCAACTAGATCGGAATCCATTCCCTGACTAAGCTGCGGTATGGATTTCATCCTAGCTGAAAAGGAAGATTTCGATAGAATAATGGAAATATGCCTTCAAAACATTTCGATAGAATTCAATCAAATCAGTTTACAACTAGATAAAATTTTATTCCGTGACTTTGGTCATTAGCTTGAGGTCACTGAACGGATTTCATTCTAGCCGAAAAGAGAATTTGATAGAATTTATGCAAATGTGCATTTATAACTATTTGGATACAATTTATTCAAATTTGCTTACAACTTGATAAAAATCCATCGTGGTCATTGAATGGATTTCATTCTAGCTGAAAACAGATTTGGATTGAATTTATCCAAATCAGTTTTCAATTAGATCAAAATCCATTCCGTGACTTTGGCCATTATGTTTGGTTGATTTTTACGTCTTTAGCCATTAGCTTGAGGTCACTGAAAGGATTTCATCCTAGCCGAAAAGAGAATTTGATAGAATTTATGCAAATGTGCATTTATAACTATTTGGATACAATTTATTCAAATTTGCTTACAACTTGATAAAAATCCATCGTGGTCATTGAATGGATTTCATTCTAGCTGAAAACAGATTTGGATTGAATTTATCCAAATCAGTTTTCAATTAGATCAAAATCCATTCCTTGACTTTGGCCATTAGCTTGAGGTTACTGAAAGGATTTCATCCTAACTGAAAAGAGAATTTGATAGAATTTATGCAAATGTGCATTTATAACTATTTGGATACAATTTCTTCAAATTTGCTTACAACTTGATCAAAATCCATCGTGGTCATTGAATGGATTTCATTCTAGCTGAAAACAGATGTGGATTGAATTTATCCAAATCAGTTTTTAATTAGATCAAAATCCATTCCGTGACTTTGGCCATTTTGTTTGTTTGTTTGGTTGATTTTTACGTCTTTAGCCATTAGCTTGAGGTCACTGAAAGGATTTCATCCTAGCTGAAAAGAGAATTTGATAGAATTTATGCAAATGCGCATTTATAACTATTTGGATACAATTTATTCAAATTTGCTTACAACTTTATAAAAATCCATCGTGGTCATTGAATGGATTTCATTCTAGCTGAAAACAGATGTGGATTGAATTTATCCAAATCAGTTTTCAAGTGGGTGAAAATCTATAGTGGTCACCGAATGGATTTTATCCAAATCAGTTTTCAAGTGGATGAAAATCTATAGTGGTCACCGAATGGATTGTATCCTGATTTCGATAGAATGTGTGCAGTGAGCCGCCGTCCGATGGCGCTACGTATGCGAGCGTGTGTGTGTGTATCCAGCAGCTGCCTTTCACAATCAGTTGTGAATGTGAGTATCGAGTGGTGTAGACACGTCGTTGTTACTCTCCTTGTCCCCTCGTAACTCCACACCGTCTTCTTCCGCGTGAGTGTGCCAGTGTTTTTTTCTACGACGTGCCCCAGTGTGTGTTCTGATGCCAGTAACCGTCCTCTGCGACTGTCTTCGTCCGTCAGTGATGGCAGTTGTGATGGGCCTGTGAACACGAGTGCTGGGTGGAGGGTTTTGAGGGTCGTGTCCAAAGGACCCTTTTCAGTTATTTTTCTCGTGCATCGACCATTTGGGATACCTCGAAATCATGAAGTCCAGAAGAGGAGGAAACAACGCTCTCATCAACGTCTACGGAATGTTCGTCTTTCTCATCAAAGGTAATTTGTTTGAAACACTTTAGCCCCCAACTAACTTTTTGACCAGTTTAAAAACCGGGGGTAAACTTCGATGTCACGTGTCATTTCTTGGTGACCTTACCACATCTTCACCTTTTGTGTTGCCATGGATGACAAATAAAATCCAACAGACTGTCCAGTAGTTTATTAACAAATTATTCACTTACAACAATCTGTATTTAAATTTGGGGAACTTTTCTCTTATCTGGCCTGTTTAATTTTATCAATTTACCCGTACAAATAATTACAACCATACCTAACCTTACTCAATCTTCCATAACATAAACTATTCTTATATGATCTTAGCCGATGGCTTACATCTTAATAGCATAGCCCACAAGACTTAACCTAGCCGTATCTGAGCTTATTTCATCTTATCTTTCCAACCCTTATTGAATTTTACGTAACTTAATATTGACTAATCTTACCCAATCTTACCTCAACCTAGCCTACCCGATCTTACATAATCTAACAGGCTATTCTTCATAACCTAACCATAGCTAAACTTAACCCAACCATTCTAACTTAGTCGTGTCTAATCTAAGAAAAATTAATCTTGGATAACATAACTAACTTACCTCATCTTATGCAGAGGTTTTCATAACAAAACCTAATCTTATCAAACCTTACCCAAGCATACCGGATCTTATCTAAACTTTCCTTACCTAACCTAACTGTAATGCAGTGAAGTGTTTGTGTAGATTAGGTTTACTTGTTATTAAAATTAAATGGTTCTGAATAAGAGAACAGTACACCATTTACTAGTATCTAGTGTATAGTTCCAGTAATATTTGTAATGTACACTGTATGTATACTACAATTACTAAAATACATTTTAATAGTATCTTTTTTTTCCCCCAACGTATTATTTGTTTTGAAAATTGAATTTATTTCTTATAAAAATATCATGACATTCTTACGGTTTGTTGATTTGCCTCCTGTGTTTAACGGTGACCACTATTTTAGACCCAATCCACTACTGCCAGTACCCTTGAAAATTGGCAAAAACCTAAAATATGCAAAACATTCCTGCTAAGCACCAGTTGAATCTGGAATTTTATGACTTTCGTTGGCAAATTCTCTGAATAGCACAATTTTTCAACCGGTATTTTTACATATTTTTCAAAATCGCCAATTCTGCCCCCTGATGATGGGCAATCACTGAATACAGAAGAGCTTAGCGGAAATGGTGAATGACGTTATCATCAGGGGCAGCACATTTCCATGATTATTCATAATTTCATTTCCATCATTTTAAGCGGAAATTCTACCATAACATATAGGAAAAAATTACCAAAAGAAACCTACGAATCTCAAAATGTAAGTTGAAGAGTAAACATTTCCGAATGTTGAGACCGTATCGAGACATCGCGAGAAATATAAAAGTGAAAATATTTAAAATGTCAATTGGTAGTTTATAGAAGTGGCTTAAATCGAGTAATATTCTTATGCAATTCCAGCTACTTAAGGCTGCCTTATTAGAGCACCAGTTCTTATCTTATCGAGTGGTTTTTATTAATTGGTGATAAAATTAGGTACTAACTGAAAACTCAAAATGTGCAAAAAAGCACACCAAAATGTGTAAAAAAGCACACATAAATGTGTAAAATTACCTATTTTTATATGTCAAAATGCACAGTAGTGTGTTGTCAAAATGCACAGTAGTGTGTTGTCAAAACGCACTACTGTGCATTTTGACATTCAAATGTGTTATATTGCATATAAAAATAGGTGATTTTACACATTTGGTGTGCTTTTTTGCACATTTTGAGTTTTCAGTGTATGAATTAAGTGTATAACCTAACCTTACTTTCGATTTATGCATAATTAATCTGACATTGTATTACGCCTTTGTAAATTTCAAAACTAATGCAATTCAGACCCGATAACTTCATAGTATCTAAAATTATTTCAAAACACAGTACATTCTGAACTGAGATTATTTAAAACGAAGGTAGCAAAAATGAGCAACTCGGACCAAAGATGGTCGGTTTTCCACGATGATCACAATCCGATATATCAAGGATTGACAATGTTTGGTCATAAGCCAGATTTTTATATTTGGGATTTGTTTCTTGGCATCGTCGGTAAGAGTCGTTGCTTTTAATCGCAGAAATCTTTCTTCTCGTACGACGGTGTCGTTCGCCATAACGCGATTTCGGGACTAGATTAATTAATATCATTAGAAGGCTGGCAAAATCGCGAGCCAACGCCAAAATAAAAAAAAATAAAAAAAACCGTCGATGCTTTTGGCACGACTCGGCGTAATACAAATTAACACGAGCCACCGACCCACCTGCTTTTTGGGCTTATTGTTTGTTCCCTCTGCTCCTACCATCTACCTCACCATTATTACCTCCTGTTCATATATATATTACACGTTGCAGAATCAGGCAATGGAATGGCATGGTTTTAGAGTAGGTAAGGTGTATATACTAAAATAGTTCGGCCTGAGGTGGCTATTGTTTTTTTTTTCACTCGCCCCTAACATGAATGCGTGCGTGCGAATAAAGAGGGACGCTCGCTTTATTTGTTCTTCCGACGATCGACGTTTGATCATCGCACGCAATTCGCGCATTTTCGACACCTCAAATTGCGGGGTTTGCGTCGTAATCAACGAACAAAGAAAACATACCGCCAGCGACACTCGCACTCCGGTCTTCCGTAAGGCTAAGGCCACACGAGCATCTTTTCATGCAAATAAATAAATGTAAAAAAGCGACAAAAAATGGTCCTTGTATCAACTTTGATGAGACTGGCCACACTCGTCTTGTTTTCCCCACTTTAGGAAAGATACGTCTTCAAGGATCTGCTGATGCTCCTAAATACACGTGTGGGATACACATTTTTTCGACATCTCAATTGAGGGTTTCGTGCAGTAATGAACGACCAAAAAAACGTACTAAGTTTTCTTTGGTGGTCGTTGACTGGTCGCGACACTCGCCCCCCTACCACAGTTGCTCAAATTGCATGAGCTTGAGACCGAGCTGTGTCTTAAGTCCCAGATGCATACCACAGATGCACAAAAAAAAAAAACGGCCAAGACGAGCTCAAGACAGACACAGCTGCTCAAATTGCATGAGCTTGAGACTGAGCTGCATGTCGAGGCCAAAATTCTTACCACAGCTGCACACAAAAATTACCAAGTCAAGCTCAAGACAGCCAAATTTGAGACAGAGCTCAAGGTTGGTCAGGAGGTGCCTTGAGACCAGCTTAGAGGGCAGTTTACAATATGGATGCCGATTTATTTGTTAGATTATAGTCTGTAATTAAATATGACCTTTTCACGGTCTCCTAATTTTCATGTTAAATATGTTAAGCCGGCTCTTCACCAAGACATACATTGAGTATAAACACGTTTTAAATATGTAAATCTCAAAATATGAAAACTCAAAATGTGCAAAAAAGCACACCAAATGTGTAAAATTACCTATTTTTATATGCAATATAACACATTTGAATGTCAAAATAGGTAATTTTACACATTTTGGTGTGCTTTTTTTGCACATTTTGAGTTTTCAGTGTATGGCAAAACTGGGTCGATCACTGCGATCAAAATTAAATTAGATTGGGTAATGAGATTGAGGCACTTATTCGCGTACATTGTCGGTGGGAAAGACTAGATCGGATGTAGTTTTATCTTTTTCTATACTGACATCTCTAGCATACAGTATGGTGTATTTGACGATTTCTGAGAGATGCTCGAATGGGTCTAATTAACGGATTTATTTAACAAATGCCCCAGAGACAAAAAGGTGTTTAGATTGACAAATGGGAGAAAAAAACAAAGCATCCGTATTGATTCATTCCGTACACTTAATTTGTAATGATTGATTTCTCTTTCGGTTGTTCGTCCGATATATTTATTCTTAAAACTGACGTTTTTCTTGCGATTTTCTAGAAGATTTTATTCCCACAGCGTTAGAATCGGTTGTCATAAAGAGATAACGGAAGCGAGTGTTTAACTCGGAGAGAAAGAATTCAATTTGATTGGCTTCCAGCGCGGAGGAAATATCAATCACCTACGCCCCGAACCTCGCAATTATCGGAAATTTATCGTCATCTTCGTTTTCTATCTTTTATATCGATAGATAGCAGTTTCAGTGACGTTTGACCAATCCGAACTGATGTTAATTCGCGAGAACGGACGTTATTTCGATGGCGAAGATGATGCGGAACGAAATGGTCTCAGATTCCCCTCCATCTTTTCTAAAAACCATAAGAGACTGGTTACAAAATGAATACATATCATTCAAAATCAATTTTGTAACTTTTTAGACGGCAACAAACGGCATGTACAGTGCTGGGAAAATTATTAGAAAATAATACGTTTTGCAACATTTTTAGACTTTGAGTGCAAATAAAAAAATAACGAAATAACTTACAAGCTTGGAATTCTTATGACACCTTTATCAACATGTTCAGAATATATTTACAAAAAAAATAATGTTTCAACAATGTAAAGAAAAGTAACAGGCTATTTCTCTATATGCACGTTATAACCCTGGTGGAAAAAACAATAGAAACCAATAGAGATTTCTATTGTTATTTGGGCACTTTATTGATTTTAATTGTTTTCTATAGTTCATGTATTGATTTATATTGGCTTCTATTGACTTCTATGGTTTAGCTGTATTGACTGGACAATAGAAAACAAATAAAACCAATAGAAATTTTTTTTTGATACCAATAGAAAACAATGTTCCAAATAACAATAGAAATCTCTATTGTTTTTCCACCAGGGAAGTGCCATATGGAATTCGATTACAATTTCAGTTGTTCTATTGAAAAATGTTGCCTTTAAATTTTGTTGGTGCACCTTTGGCGGAAACAACTGCCTTACACCTCGTAGGCCAAGATTTAATAAAGTTGACGACATATTCAGTTGAAATTTCATTATACCAACAATGGACAGGGGCATCCACCAGTTGCTGGCGTGTGGTGTGTTTTAGTTCAGATACTTTAGTTTTCCATAACTTCCAGCAGTTCTCTATTAGGTTTAAGTCAGGTGAATTTGATGACCAGGTCAGTGTGGAAATGTTCTTCTGTGAAATCCATGTTTTCACAAGTTTTTCCCGGTGACATGGTGCACTGTCGTCTTGAAAGATGAAATCACCCTCTGGGAATTATTGTGAGGCACTTGGTAGCAGATTCTTCAAGAATGTTTTTGTATTTGTCTCCGTTGACAGTTCCTTGAATTATACAAACACTACCAACTCCTTTACTGCTGCTACTTCCCCAAATCATAACACTCACTGGGAATTTGACAGGACCAATTGTAGTCTTTACGCAATTATTCACCAGGTGAACGACGAGCGCGAGCACCACCATCTGCATATGTGATGTTAATTTTAGACTCATCACTCGTTACTAAAAAATTTTTTGTAAATATATTCTGAACACGTTGATAAAGGTGTCATAAAAATTCCAAGTAAGTTATTTCCTTATTTTTTTATTTGCACTCAAAGACGAAAAATGTTGCAAAACGTATTATTTTCTAATAATTTTCCCAGCAGTGTATACACATGCGTGTAATTTAAGTGAACGTACCAGCCGAATATATAATGCTGGACATCGATAGTAAAAGTTCTTGCTGTAGGAAAATGTGGAAAAAGGTCGAAATGTTGGGGGGAAGCTAATACCGGAGGTAGGGCATGGTGCTTGGTGACAGGCTAAAAGTTGGAGATCACACGATGGAGGTACGTCAATAAATCATGTCCAGTCAGTACGCAAGTACTTGTTTAAAGGGAGGGTATAAAGACCAATTAACTGGCATCTTAATGCCTACCCTCATTTTGAATGCTGGAATGATAGAAATACAGCTACAACGGGTATTAAATCCAAGAATGATTTTGCATTCCGTACCTCAATTACAAAATTATTTTTGTATCTTTGAGATTGTACCTGTTCTATTGACAGTTTGTAGGTTGTACCTTTTCCATTGACGGTGCTAGGGCCCTTGTTGCATAGACGCACCGAGTGAGGCGTATCATCGAAGATTGCTTAAGCGGGCGAAAGAAACGCCGAAAGCGTGAAATTGAGTCGAATATCCGACTCACCGAAAACACAGACATCACAAACCACAACCCTCGTCTGCATCACCAACTCCCTCCATCCCTTTAAATCGAGCTGCATATCCGTCTCTTTACGCAGATTTTACTAACCCGGTCCGATGTTTTCTACCCAAATTGCCCGGAATGGGTGTTGCAATAGGGAATTTTTCTGCCGTTGTGGTTTAGTCCCGCTCCATATCTCCTCCATCCTTGGAGTGACTAGCAAAGTCACCTTTTCCAGTGTTCTCAATTTTATCCGTCTTAGTCACTAACAAAAATCTGCACTGTACCACTTAGCATCTTCCGTGTACACACCTTCCATGACAGTGGGACTTAGCATTTTCCGTGTAGACATTTTCTAGGACAGTGGCACTTAGCGGCTTCCATGTAGAATTTGTTCAGGACAGTACCACTTATCATCTTCAGTGTAGACATTTTTCATGACAGTGGCACTCGGCATCTTCTGTGTAGACATTTTGCAGGACAGTATTACTCAACATCTTCTGTGTAGACATTTTTTTTGACAGTGGATCCTAGCTGTTTTTGTGTAGAAATTTTCCAGGTCAGTAGCACTCAGATTCTATTGTGTACACATTTTCCAAGACAGTACCAGTTAGCATCTTCTGTGTAGACATTTCCCATGACAGTATCACTTAGTATCTTCCATGCAGACATTTTCCTATACAGTAACGCTCAGAATCTTTCATGTAGACATTTTCCTTGACAGTGGATCTCAGCATCTTCCGTGTAGACATATTCCAGGACAGTATCACTCAACATCCTTCTTTGCCCATATTTCTATTTTTCCTGTAATCATTTGACTGGGCCTCCTGTAAGAGCCTACTCAAGGTATTCCTTTAGAACTGGATTTCCAGTGTCATTCCTCTGTATTTTAGTTGATACACGTTATTTACTTGTCCCTTTATCCTGCAGACTCTTGGCAGTATTGACAGATTATTGTTTTGGCTCTTTTTAACTTTAGTTGCACCTTTGGGCCCGTGAAACTTACCCAATCAACCAACCAAAAGGAAATTTTGTCTCAGTTTTAGCAACATTTCGACGAAACCCCAATATATCCTAGAAAAGACATTAACCCGAGTGAAAACTCCCATTTATGGGAATCCGCTTCAATGGGATTATGAAACGCTCCAATATTACGAGACTTAGCGAGAGGGGTTCCTCTAAGTCTCGTTCGATATTTTTTTCTCAATATACCATGAAATGCCGTGATATTCCCATAAAATATTATTAAGAAATCCCTCTCGTTTAAAGCCACACGGTGCAAAATCCCTTATATAAAATTTATTAGATTTTTATTTTATTTTACCGAGTAAATTCTAGAATAATATACTGTTTTTTATGCAGTTGCTATTTGACAGTGGTGCCCAATCTAAGTGATTTAAGCCCCTGGAATGTCATTCCAGCTACATCAACACATCACGCGAGTCAAGATGCGAGGATCTTCTTCTTTCACATCTTCAGCGGAATGATTAGATCAGAGCGGTCAACTCTTGTCTAACAGATGGACTTGGCTGGAGTTAAGTCTGTGCTGTAGCTTCTAGGACAGTAAAACTACCATCCCCTGATAAGGTTGTAAGGATCCCCCGAGGTGGGAATCCAAGGTATGCAGGCGATGTCCTTGAGGCTGGGCCCGGCTGGTATGAGGTATGCAAGTTATGTGGTAATTGCGCTCTCTGCTGCCCTGGGCTTGCCATCAAGGCCGATACAATGTTTGCTGGTGAGCTCGGGTCAGGGGAGAGGGCAGTCCGGGTTTGGGGTTTGACCAAGCAAGTCGCCTTGGATGATTCACGCGTGAGCTCGGGCTCGAGACCTTTGTTTATTTTGTAAGCTCTGCAAGTTGGCAGGCAACGCTATGGCCTTATACTATGTTAAGTTGAATAAATATCTTCTTATTACTCGCCGTGCCCGGCTTTTTCCGTGTCGAAGGGGACAATTCGGGTCCTTTGGACATAACAAGGTTAAGATAATCACGTATATGCATCTGTGGTTGCTCCTGCTTAGGAACAGATTGAAGGAAACTGTCACGTGGTACTCCAGAATCCACAGAATCCGGATTTACTCCCATCAATCACAACTTTTTGTTCGCGATCTGTCAGATATGCTACATATCATTGGTCCATGAAGTCGATATGGATGGTCTATGCTGCCCTGCTCCGGACTGCTATTGGTGACACGGATGGGCCCAACTCCCCCTTCCCCCTCCTCCAGCTCTTTTTTCCATCCCATTCTCCACAGTCCTTACTTTCTTCCATAAATCTAACCTACTCACCTCACTGTAGCAACTTTCTATCCGTAACCTAATAACCTTCCCCACATATGTTAAAGTCTACCGTTCCGTGTCCCTTGGCCAGTCCTCCAGTAATGGCTAACTTAGGTGCACTCGGGGGCTGGGGTCTAGCCCGTTCTCCCAACATATGTCTCCAATGGTTGTAAACATCTTTCCAATGTGATCTCCGCGACCGATGTCTGGGCTCTTCTCCATGGCCTCTGTTGCCTTTGAGCCCTTAAACAACATGTCTTAGGTTATTCGGCTAGATTCTCTCATATGTATAACATATTGTATAATGCCTACGTATAGGAGCGGCGTTGTTTATTGGGTAGTTTTCGCATCCCTGGCGATGTCTAATGAGGTACATAACCTTCGTACAGAAGCTAACCTCGGTAATTAACCAGAACACGTGTAAGTACCTAGTTATGCAGCCAATAAAGAAATAGGCCCGCAGAAACTCATTAGAAGGCGAAAGGCTCGTTTAGGCGCTGCTTTTACGACGGCAAAAGCGAGTATTTAATGACGCCGTCTCGCGGGAATATCGATCACAGAGGCTCACAACCTTATTATATACGCTCTACATATATATATATAAAAAAGATGAAAATGATATATCCCAACTGAGCTGCCTTTCGCACGTATAGTTTGCGTGGACACCTCGTCGTCTTTTTTTGTTTTTCTACTTGGCTATAAACACCTCGTCCGTCGTCCTCGTTTCCTTTTTCTACTGATTTGATTTCATCGATTTGATCCACATTTCCAGATTCTTTTCCTTTCGTTCTTCCGTATCATTAGTAATCTTATACAGAATGATTTATTTCCGTCGTCTTCACTTTTTTCCCCATCGGGAATCACTGAACGAAGGGAGTGGAGCAATTCGGTCAGAAGTCATTTTAGAAATGAACTTCTCGCTCGATGTACACTCCACAATTCTGGATGTAGAATTGAAACATAATACGAGTTAATTTGTTTCATTGTTCTCATTGTCGGTATAAACTCCAAATGTGCAAAAAAGCACACGTAATTGTGTAAAATTACCTATTTTTATAAGTCAAAATGCACAGTAGTGTTTTCAAAACACACTACTGTGCATTATGACATTCAAATGTGTAAAATTGCATATAAAAATAGGTAATTTTACACATTTGGTGTGCTTTTTTGCACATTTTGAATTTTCAGTGTACGCAACTACGAAAGTGCCGAGCATCTTTACATTCACCACTTTTATAAAGAATTTTAAGCTTAATTAGCATTCGAAGCGAGTGTTTTGATGGCAATATCTAAATATTTAGGTAAAATCTGATTTCACAGTTGAATAGGAAGTAAGGATTTGATTAAATGCATCGCGTGATACTTTCCCGGTTTATGCCACCCTAAATTAGTAACTGGTAAAGATGGGAATAAAAACCAAATTTGAAAGTTGTAAAACGTCTTAAAATTAGTGTATTGTGTGCATCGAAGACATTTAATTATCAATGATCTTATATACATTATACCCTTGAAATCAAGGCATTTCGGAGGCGGTATCATGTGGCGCCACTTTCTCTCAAAAGGAAATTGCTTTTCTTCGGTGGGACAAGACTTGAGTTTTTAATGACATCAAACATCGCTAATCTGGAGATTAAAACCAAAAACTGCATTTTTTTACCCATTTTCCGGCTCTCGATCAATAAATCAGCCGTTATTCACATACATGGACTATAACATGTTCCCCCCAGTGACCACTGGACCTCCCTTCAGCCCTCAAACGTCCAACTGAGTCGTGTTGGCCGATAATCGAGGCCATTTTTCCTCTTTGTCATCGGAAGTCGTGGGCTTTGCAGCTCTCCTGATGCTGGTTTTTGTGGCTTTTTCACCTAAGTTGTTTCGAGGTGAACACTGACCATGGTAGTTACTCTATAAATTGACCACGCACGAACGCCCCCATCTTCTTATCCTCACCGGATGTGCTAAGCGGTCATCCAAGATGCTCTTTAAACCAGACCCGCTTAAAACAGCTCATATACAACAGTATCATTCCAGGATTGTCCAAATTGAAAGATCTTCAGTCCTGGACCCTAAACAGTGGGAAGTTTAAAGCAATTTTATTTACCCAGGCACCACGAGTTTCAGCTTGTCTCGTCTTCAGGGGGAGTCCAGCATTGAGGCAGTGTAGTGAATGGCAGTGCAGCACTAGGGGAAAATGGTGAAAGATGAGGTTATAGGGGAGCAAAGAACAATACAGTATTAGATTGTACAGTTAGCTACTCAAAATAGGAGTTTCAGTGGAATAAGGTACATTTGTGATCTTATTAACTTTGTGGCTTCATCTGAGCAGTGTTTGGGTACTGATTCCCACCCTTTCCTTTTGTGCCCTTTGGGTGAAGTGTTGTTGAGTGTATCGTTATCACATTTAACATAAATAAATAAATATACATCCAAATCCAGCCATTGGTATTTAGTCCTCATAGGTACGGAAATGATAATATATTAAAAATAAGAAAATAAACAATACAGAAGTGTGGTATTAGTGGCGAACTGCATTAATTTGGCGTCGTTTTTCTACGTGTGATGAAGGATCGTTTTTGATCCTTGTCTGAGCTTCTAGAGATGAATTCCTGCGGTTTTTGGTAAATTTGTAGCAAAGACGAAAGGAAAAAAAAGCTCGAGTATTCGTTTCCACTCGTCCTTTATTATTCAGACTTAGAAGTGGCGGCAGACACTCGAGGAGCGAATTATCATAATATTGGCCCACAATCAAGACACGCCGCGTGTTCGCTGCCATGACTCGAATTTAAAACAGCCCAACAAATGCAACTACTGCCTACAATTGGATGAAATGCGGCTGAAATTGCGTTTCTCGGAATTGGCATTTGCCCACCCGCCCGCAGAGATCCAGCGACTGTGTGGTTAGGATTAGGGTAGGCTACTACTTCTATGCCTACTGTAGGTGGCGAAATGACGTCAATGACAGCTTCGAAATTGACCTCTGGCGGAAGTTTCGGCTTTGGAAGCGGAAGCTAAGAACACGATGCCTACGGTGCCGCCACCTACATACGAGCATCTTACACGAGGAGAGAGATTGGTATCACATTCGTCACACATAGCCGACGCTGGCGGTCGAGTGGGTTACGTGCTCGCTTCGCAATCTTTAGGTTCCGGGTTCCCTTCCCGGTCGAGCTCTGTGGGAATTTTTACAGATGGGAGAAATTTCCTAAGTGGCGGCTCTTTCTGTCGAGTTTAAATCGAGGTCCCCTGTAGATAGTTGCACGCTAAAGACCCCTCGAGAGAGGGTAGAAGTCTCCCTTTGTAGGCGAAATTCCCAGGTAGGTGATAGAGGCTAATCCAAGTGGAGTTAATGGGCACCACATGGCTCAGCAGGTCTCGCCCAAAGGGGTTACATTTGGGTGTTATAAGGTTAGGAAATCATAACGAAAATTAAAAGGAGGTTATTTAAGGGGCTTGGTTTAAGTGTTGGGCGAGTTCGTCAGTTAGGGGACTGGGGGAGGCTAGTAGAAAATTAAAGAGGTCTGGAGGGTTGACAAGAGGTAGAGATATTGAATTTTGTTTTGTGGATAGAATAAGATGGTGGCGGCAGTTGTAGAGTAGGTGGTGCCAATCAGATGGGGTGGAATCGCAAAGTGTGCAAGGGAGGTGGGGTTCAATGATGAGTAAGCCATTTTTTGTTAGTATTTTTAGAGGGTTTATTCGCATTTGGAATATGAATTTTTTTAGGAAGAAAGGGATAGAGGCAAATCCCCGTAAATTGGCCGTTATGCCAGGTTCACATGCCCCAGACTCTTGTGCGGTTTGGTGCCCCGTGCATGCGCACTAGAGTTTACAAAGTAAAGCTCCGCCCAATTTTCTTTATAGGTCAACCCATTACACACAACGTAAAAAGTAGGTTTCATTCCTACTTTTTTCTGTTGCGCGTTTGTCTGGAAAATGGCGCCCCCTCCACAAGGTTTTAAAATGGTTCCCAATTTGAACCATAGGTGACTGCACATGGGCAGTAGGTCTGTCCGGAGACTGTGGTCACCTGTAGTGTGAACATGTGCATCTCGTCTCATTTTTTTCTGGATAGTGAGAAAATGGCATAAACATTTTTCAACAAGTGTGTTCCAGATGGCAGCACTGTAGGTGCGTTCTTAAGGGGAAACCGATTATAGATGGCGTCCCCTCGCAAGTACACGCAGCCCGTAATCACACGCTCAACGTGTTTAACGCGTTTTTGCGTTTAATTAATACTCGTAAGCCAGGCACATTTCCCCGAAATAATACTAATTAAAATCGAGTCACGGAAAACAAATGGTCAGAATGAACGTGCGTGCTTTTCACTTCTCTTTCATGATGGATGCTACCTGAACAAAGGTTTCAACGGTTATTGTTTTAATATAGAATAAAACGCTAATGTGTTTTTCATCTTTATTATAATACGCGATGTGACGAAAGTGAAACTGCATTTTTTATATAGCAGCGAAATCCTCGGAAGTATAGAGTAACTTTTCTCCCATTCTCTTTCTTTAAACGAATTAGAAAGCTTCTGGTAATTTAATTTGTCGAATGTGGATGTATATATCCCTCGTTGTAATTTTCTTGCCGGATACTACACATATGCTACGCCAATAGACTCGCTATCCCGCCGTATCCTACAATTACTGTTATATACACATGTAGGAGAGCATTTGAGAGACATTAGCGGATGAGACACGGCATCCCGCGGAATACTGAAATGTTGAAGTCTTCCACAACACTGTCAGTTTTCCCTTCGTGCGATAAATGCTATTCTGAAAACCTCGCACTATTGGAAATATGCGTAATAAAAGTTGCAGAGACTGTGGACAAAATTGATTATTAAAAACTAAAAATAACAACAAACCTGATGAAAATGCTTTTGTGTTTTCAAATATCTGCAGAACATGAGTCTAAGAGGCTAGGATAAGATATATCACCGGGTCCTTAAAAATCGAAAAAGTACACTACAACTAATTACAATACATGGATTTTGAATTTATAATAAGTTTAGTGAATGATGAATGTTTTGCGGTTAGGCCAATGAGGAGAACTAGACTCCCCCACAAAAGTCTAGGAAATGTGAGACTTGGGGTGTGTCCAAAGAAGAGGGCCAATAAGGGTTATAACGACCTCTTTGTTCTTGGAGATCTTTGGATCTCCAAGAACAAAGACCACAATGGTAAACTTAACTGTATAATTATTATGGTCGAAATTATGTGCAAGTACAGACATTGGTAATATTAAATCAACGTTGATAGCTTGATGATGGTTACTTTGTAGCTGACTTCCTAGGAGAACTAGACTGAAGTCAAATAGTCTAGGACGAAAAAGGATGTCTTTCCTGTAGAAGAGTCAGCACTGGAAGAGGTAGAGCTGGTAAGCAAGATGGCGAAGGTCCCCTTGACCTTGTGTGTCGAATGAAAAGGGCCAATGAAGGTTGACCTCTATGTCATCAGGCAGCCGTGTACAGGGGTAGTCATCCCTGTAGGTGGCTTGGGACGCTGTTTTCCCTCGTAGTGTTAAGAGGGGAAAACCAATAAGTATAAAGATCTTGAACAATGGCTAATGAATTCAATTGCAAAATTTGGAACTATTACATTAGCTGAATATTTGATTGGAATAGCGCAAAATGTTTCTTTTAATACGGACTAATTTGTTACTTTTGTATTCTTTTTTTTGTATGTAAGGTCTATCTATGAATGAAGAATGTTTGTCTTTTTGCACTATAATGGTTTGGGTGTATTACCGTTTATTTGTATGACCAATTGCACGTATGACCTTTTGTGTATGACATCTTGTATATGGGATGTTGTGTATGGCCTTTATATGTATGACCTATATATCACATGGAACCGAAGATGGTCGTGTGGTCATAACCTAAGATTGCCAAAACGAGCGATTGTATTAAAAGAAGGTATGATACATTGTTAAAAGTAGTGATTATCGTATTGATGGCGATGGTGATGACCATCTATCTTTGATTCTCACACGCGATGGAGTGAAAGGTCGTTTTTAGCGAAAGCAGTTTTTCCGATAATTTCTCTCATTGGCAGGTTGGCGTTGGAGCGTGTATGATAAGGTCATTCATACCTGAGTTATATGCCTTTACGGATTGTAATTGAAATTCTGAATTATGTATACGGTCCATTAATCTTCCTCGAGAGTCTGCTGAATTGCTTTTTCCACGCAATTAACTCCGGTGTATCGAAAAAAGGCGAGTATAATAAATTTCGTTCGAGACTCACGTGATGTACCTGTGTCTCGCTTTTTGTCACATTGTCACTCGGACGGATAGACTGAAAACCAATCCTCATTGGCCAACGACGAACAATACGAAGAAGACTAGGATGACAACAACAACTCGCGTGCGAACGAGGATAATAATAAAAAAAAATGGATATACGCGAGTAGGTTAGGTTAGTAATCTGTGTACGTACTCCTGTACTCCCATACACTACACCTATATATATATGTTTAGAGTTGCTCAGATTTTGTTATGGAAGAATCGCCAAACACAAAGGATTCGATGGATCGATTTGTCAGCGGCTCCACAACAGCTGAGGATAAGACAGACAAAGGATTCCGCGGGATGGATGCTCATCGCTAATCAATCATCTTTTAATTATCGTCTCAAATATGAACGGAGCGTGTGTACAACATCTTTTTACTTAAAAAATACACGTTTTTTATGCGCTGTTGGACGAGGTACGAAAAGAATCGATACATCTTCGAACTAGATACGCGTGTGCTTGGATCGAGTTTCATTAGCTTCCGAGATTCGCTAATTCCTGACAGAGATATACAATATGGTGGCCCATAGATGCATCTTATATTACATTAGCAGAAAATAATTAATCACAATTTTAACTTTTTTTATTGTTAACATTACGGCAGTAGTTTGATATCATGAAACTCGGTGCGGTGTTAGCGCCCCCGGTCAAACATCTGTGGGTTTCTTTAAGGGGAAGCGTTAACGCAACCCTTGTGAAAAAAAAACAATAGAGATTTCTATTGTTTTCTATAATTATTGGGAACGTTGTTTTCTATTGGTTTTATTGGTTTCAATTGTTTTCTTTGGTTATCTATTGTTTTCTATGGTTATCTATTGTTTTCTATTGTTCAGTCAATACAGCTAAACCATAGCAGTCAATACAGGAACCATAGAAAACAATTAAAACCAATAAATTGTCCAAATAGCAATAGAAATCTCTATTGGTTTCTATTGTTTTTTTCACCAGGGAAGCGCTAATAACTTTTTAGTCATATTTAAAAGTTTTTTGTTTTTTTGCTAATAAATGGACAATTTCTCTAATTGGAATCACCGCCGCAAAAAAGACTATACAGTGTGGATTTTTGCATTTTTGTAACCCGGATCTCGACTGCTTTTATCCGTTATGGTAGATTTTGTAGAATGTGTGTGAACGACAGTTCGTGTTTGAATTGTTGGAGGAGAGTGTGCAGTGCAGCCATCATGTTAGGTGTCCCCAATTGGGAGAAGCAATTCAGCGTCCTGTCCCGCGAGGGTTTTCTCATTTGCGCCGGTGAAATTAGTCCAGGAAGGCGAGCGACGAGGGAACTATTGAAACGAGTTAACTAGAAATTACATCGCGACGAATGTCAAATGAATCCCACAGGCGAATTTCACGCGAGGATGAACACACATTCAAACAAACGCTCTACTTTTAAACGCTTTTTTCACCTCTCTCGTCTCACTCTCGACCACTCGGAATCTAGTTTAAAAGTGAGGGATCGGTGGCCACGCAAGCTTTCTACTCCCACTTAATCTCACCTCTATCCTTTCAGAAACTAGGAATGTACACGTTTCCTACATGTATTCACAATTTCCTTTATCTTGGTAACCTAAGTCCTGCTCTTTAAGTCAATGTTCATGTCATGTTCGAGTCAATGTTTAGGTAGCACCCGAAGAAGGCCTAAGCGTTGTGCAAAGTAAAATAAACTTAGGTTGTTTAATTTGCGAATCTCCTTGTTTCGAACTTGTACTTGGTTGGAGATTGTTTGTTTTGTTGATTGTTTCCTTACGATGAGGATCAATTGACAACGCATGAGGATTATCCTCCATCAGTTACCAGAAAACGTTGGCTGCGAGGGAAAAATCTCTCTCCCCAGGTGTCTTTAACCTGCAGAGAGCAAGGAGAATCTACATTGCAGATCGGTTTAAACTCTCATCGAATTGAGCCACCAATTGGGGAATTTCTCCTACCACAAATATGAGTGGATTCACATCTTTCCCACTTATTGAACACCATCTTGTTGTTGTTGGGGCGAATTTCCAGTGTGTCTGAATTACCCTGGTGAAAAAAAAATAGAAAAAAAATAGAGATTTCTATTGTTATTTGGACACTTTATTGGTTTTAATTGTTTTCTATGGTTCCTGTATTGACTCTTATTGGCTTCTATTGACTTTACGGTTAAGCTGTATTGACTGAACAATAGAAAACCATAGGAAACAATTGAAACCAATAAAACCCATAGAAATTTTCTATTGATACCAATAGAAAACAACATTCCAAATAACAATAGATAACAATAGAAACCAATAGAGATTTCTGTTGGTTTCTATGGTTATTTGGACACTTTTATGGTTTAAATTGTTTTCTATGGTTCCTGTATTGACTTCTATTGGCTTCAATTGACTTTATGGTTAAGCTGTATTTCTGAACAATAGAAAACAATGGAAAACCATAGAAAACAATTAAAACCAATAAACCAATAAAAAACAATAGAAATGTCTATTGTTTTTTTCACCAGGGTAACCTATTTAATTCGTTATTTCGGTGATTTAATCGCTCTATTGGCTTCCGTCTTTAGTTGAGACTTTGCATCCTTCCATAACGGGTTAATCTAATAGAGATCCGTGACGAGGAAGAGGAGCTCTCCCCGATGAATCCTCGTCGTCCTTCCGTCACAAGTACTTAAAACGTTCATCTTTCGAAATTCCCCGACCGGGACGAGCGTCGCAAAACCACCGTCGTCTGCCTTTTCTTACTCTCAAGGGCCCTAACTTCTGATCCTATTCCCGTGGGACAGGTGGTTACATTCGATGCCATACACACGATCACATTGGTTCATGTTAAAACCATGTCTTTTAATGTTCACTCCCCCTTAGATGGCGGCAAACCATGCCAACAGGCGTGTATGCACTGATTGCAGTCATTCAGGGGCAGCACGACTTCTTGCACCATTATAAAAATACGTCATTTTTGAGCGGTAATTACGACATGAACTTCTTTTTTAAACACCAATATGATATAGGACAGTATTTTACCCATTTTATTAACACGTGGTCACTAAACTAGGTATACAATTGACGTGGCACGTCGGTTGAAAAACACTAGAATGCAAGTTGCCAAACCTTGAACCAGAAAGTCGAGTAATTTTAAATTTAATGAAATTGCTGATCCAAATTCCTGTAATAATTTTAATTTCTATGGATAATTTAAGGGAGTCAAAGGACCTAACTTATGGCATAACCCAGTAATTACATTTTAAATGAAAATCACATGCTCTATTTAAAGATCACTCGACCAGTTCAGATTACCAGATCATTATGTTTAAGAGTAATTTAGATTTCCAGATCTCTTTTAATTACCCTTATGTGCTAGCCTTAAAGATTAAAGTTCTATTCCCATGTCCCAAACTGGCAAGTAATCATCTGAACTAAACCAATTTACTCAACAGTACTTTGCACAAAGGTGGGGTGCTTAATGTTCACCCTATTATTTTTCTTGAAATTTAAATATCTACTAACAGTCGTTTTTGATGTTTTGCACTTTTATCCCCTTCTCATTCATCAGATTACTTGCGCTGAAAAGCAAAATTTCTTACATTTAGATATCTTTAAAATAAAACTTGCAAGTATTTCATCACGAAGTTAGATTCAATAAATAAAACATAATCTGCACGTTGATTTAACTTAAATTTGTAAAGCTGAAACTTTTCGTCTTATTTTATGAACGGTGTCATTTGTCACATTTTAGATTTTCTAATACCCGCATTGGGATGCCTATTGTAGTTTGACACGATGCAAGTTGTGATTTTTGTGTTTTGTGGATGTTGTTTGGATTTACGACACAGTAAATGTTGTGTGTGAATCCGTCGTAGGGTTAGCACCTTAACCGCAGCTTTCAAATTTGTCTTAATTAGCGGTACATAAAATGGCTATCCCTTCTGATGGCCTTTCCTCCGTGCTTAAGGGTAATCTAGGTTGTCAGTCACGTCTGGTAAACTGAACTCTCTGTAGGAAGAGGATATGATTGTTGAGGATAAGGGAGCCATATGTAGGAAGAGGGTACCAGGGCTATGTGTGTGTACCAGTGCGTTCCGCTATAAGTCATTTGAATTCCAGTCGCCCCTGCACAATCCATTATTCCGAGCCCGTCTACGGTGAACCTATTCCTCGATGGCTTCAATTGAAGCAGCAATTTCTGAAAGTGCGCACGAATGCAATCCGCTTTCAAAATGCATAATGAATTCTAAGTGAAAAGATCGCGCTGACATCTTGCGGTGGTTTTTTAAAATTTTTCTTCTAAGACTCTTCGGATTTTGGAGATACGGTAGAATGAGAAAATTCATCGATAAGAAAAATTTAACGTTGCGCTGTCCATCTTCAACTTACGTCACTACATCTACACCAACGTGCCAGAACAATTAAGAAAACGTACGAATGCAAATCCAAGATTCGATGGCAATTGGTTCTCCTGTGACGCCATCACAAAACCCGAATAAAGAAAAAAACATGAAACCAAATAAGCCTTTGGAGCACCTTATGATGGGTTAAGATGCAGAAATTTCGTGCAGTTAATAAAGATTGGGTTGTGGGGTGGTCCAGAAATTGTGCCTATGGAAGGATTGTGCATTTTCCTTCATTTCTTCATTTCCTGTATTTCAGTGAAGCTTAATTATTAGGGAAAAATACAATTATTGCATTTCTCACTGCAATACTCGAAAGCTCCCCTGTAATACTTTAAAAGCTCCCCTGTAATACTCGAAAGCTCCCCTGTAATACTCGAAAGCTCCCCTGTAATACTCGAAAGCTCCCCTGTAATACTCGAAAGCTCCCCTGTAATACTCGAAAGCTCCCCTGTAATACTCGAAAGCTCCCCTGTAATACTCGAAAGCTCCCCTGTAATACTCGAAAGCTCCCCTGTA
>JAQGAE010001684.1:0-21529 GCA_034696685.1 Julus scandinavius
GAAAGTGGTTTACCTTTTCCATTATTGGCATTAGATAACAACTCTGGCATTTGGTTCATCAGGTTCATGTAACCTTCTAGAGTTTGTGAGAGTTTGCCATTCTTAGGGAGAAGATCAGCAAATATTTTATAACTGCATTCGTCTGATGTTTTCATCGTTTCTTTGCTGAATTTTCCTTTTCCTTTTCCTTTAGCAGACATTTTGAATTTGAGGACTCCTATCATAGCTTCTAATTCTCCTTGAATGTCTTTTACTTCCTTATTGCTGGAGTTTTTGTGTTCAACACAGAGAAAGGTATTTGCGCCCCATTGAATACCAATAACAATGTGAGTGGCCTGCGGGTGTTGAGCTGCTTCAGTGTTTATGATGGGCTTCAAATTTTCAATGTAAATATTCAGACTATCATATTCGGTCTGAACATTGTAGATGAGTGACGCCCTCACTGCTCTTTCGCTGACTTTTTCGTCCGAAAAATACTTTCCGGATCCGCTCAGCTCAAAAATTTTGCTCAGAATGCTGACTTTTAATTGACCAGAAATGTTCAGGCTTTTGAATTTATCGGTCAACTTATTTGAAAATTCGAACCTAGCCTCAATACACGGATTATCAACGGTTTTAATTGCTGTTGGTGGCAGTTGGTCTTTGAAGATATTAAGATTACAAAATTGCTCTCTTCGTGCATCATATAAATCTCCTATGGCCACCACTCTGCCGAGTGCTTGGCAGATAATAGGATCATCCATTTTTAAAACCCAATCCTAAAACAAACACAAGCACTTTTATAAGCAAATTGAAAGTTAAACAGTAGCATAAATATTTTACAAATGTTGTAGTTTAACTTTAATCTCTTTTACGATTGAACCATACTTTATGGCTTTCATTTTAACATATGTTTGTCAATATATCAATGCTGTAGAAACATATGTTATGTTAGGATTTAGTATATTTAGTTCTATGCATAAGAACCTGTTGATTCCCCTACTATATAATGCGGTTCAGCCTATAACCCAGCTCTACAATACTTCCCAAAACCCTTTCCCGCAGTATGATATTTTGATATTTATTCCAGTAATACTTCCAAAACCAATGTAAAACCAATAAAATTTACATACCAATGGACATGCAATTTTTCCACGTGATAACGCATATTTAAATTATTTTGATTATTATCAAAGAATAAAGAATACTCTATTTTGTGAATATAAATTAGAATAGTTATAGATATAAAACCATGAATGTGTTTTTGTTTTATCTACAAATTGTCTAAAAAGATTTTAAAAAAGAAAACTAGAAAAAACGGTTCAATGTGAATTAATTATAAAATGGGTACTAAAATTAAAAATACCATAAGAATAAGTTATCTATGCAATGGGGAAAATGACAAAATGACACATATACGTACAAATCCTTCAAGGTTACTTGATCTTCTAGTTTCTGATATATACCATCAATCACGATATCTTCACCATTTCAGAACATAATCTGTGAAGTAAATTATCAAAAATTAGGACTCATTTTTTATCATCCTGGTAAAACTATGGTGAAATATATACTACATCAGTTACTATATTTTATTTTTACGAGCCCTCCTTTTATTTAATTTCTAAATTTAAAATTCTGTCGCTAGTGCCTAGCATTATACATGATGGTGAGCATTTTCCAGGAGAAACTGATCGTTGGAGGCCTATATAAAGGAGACTCGAATATGTATTATCTTTAAATAAACTGCATGGAGTTTTATATCAGCACTGTAAGAGTAAATATTTTCTTAGCTAGTATTAGGTCGAGTAGGGAAGGGGTCAAGGTTAAATTGAAGCGTTGGTGGCAAGCTATTTTACACCTCAGGATATACAGCCTGTGGCATGTCACTCGCCACCATGTTTCCCAATGCAGTGCTACGAGTTTCCAGGCCTAGCTAGCCCTGGTGAAAAAAACAATAGAAACCAATAGAGATTTCTATTGATTTTTATTGTTATTTGGACACTTTATTAGTTTTAATTGTTATTTGGACACTTTATTGATTTTTATTGTTATTTGGACACTTTATTAGTTTTAATTGTTTTCTATGGTTCCTGTATTCACTTCTATTGACTCTTATGGTTTAGCTGTATTGACTGAGCAATAGAAAACCATAGAAAACAATGGAAACCAATAAAACCAATAGAAAACAATGTTCCGAATAACAATAGAAACCATTAGAAATCTCTAATGTTTTTTTTCACCAGAGCTACATAAACGGGCTCTGTCAATTATTTTACAGATCTTTTTTTTTTTGATTCTGCATGGCTCAAGACAATTAATTTCCTATATGAATCTTCAAAAGTTCATATACTTAATTAACTTAAGTTATTTGAAGTTCAATGTAGTTGCACAATATGTGCAATTATCCGGTTTCACATCGTGTACAAAACATTAGACAAAAAATCAGGGATTGGAGTGGATCAACAATTACATAGTACTCATTTTTTATCATCCTGGTACAAATATGGTGAAATATTTACAATATCAGTTATACTATATTTTAATTCTCTTTTTTTTCGAGTCAACATTTTATTTAATTTCTAAATTTTAAATTCAGTATATAGTGCGCGCCTAGTCATTATTCATGATGTTGAGCTTTTTCCAGGAGAAACTGATCGTTAGAGGCCTATATAAAGGGAGACTCGAGTATGAATTATCTTTAAATAAACTGCATGGTGATTTATAACAGCACTATAAGAGTATTTTTTCTTAGCCAGAATTAGGACGAGTAGTGAAGGGATCAAGGCTAAATTTAAGAGTTGATCGCAGGTTATTTTACACTCCAGGATACACAGCCTGTGGCATATCACTGGCCACCATGTTTCCCAATGCAGTGCTACGAGTTTGCAGCTCTACATAATCGGGATCTTTCAATTATTTTACAGATCTTTTTTTTTGTTGTTTGTCAACCTTCTGATTCTGCATGGCACAAGACAATTTCCTATATAAACCTTCATAAGTTCATATACTTAATTAACTTAAGTTATTTGAAGTTCAATGTAGTTGCACAATATGTCCAATTATCCGGTTTCACATCGTGTACAAAACATTAGACAAAACTTCAGGGCATGGAGAATATTTACACGTATTATGGTATAAACATACCTCACTTAGATATGGGTAGGAGAGATGTGCTGGACTAGGATGAAGGGTGGGTACAATTAAGGTGGAATTTAACCACATCACTTTCAATGGGGGAAATTTTAAAACACACTCACAGCCAAACAAAAAGAGATTAAATAAAAATAAAAATTGTTTAAAATAGCTTGATAAATCAGCAATTGAAATTGATTGTCGTTTTTCACTTTAAAATGGTAGATTTTTTAACATTAATAAACAAGTTTGAAAAATGTCCGTTATTTTGTACACGCTGCCAGCAGCTAGCAGCATGAGAATGCACATTGAGCATTTGCAAATTAACGGACATTTTTCAAACTTGTTTATTAATTTTTAAAAAATCAACCATTTCAAAGTGAAAAACGACAAAATACATAATATGCTTGCTGATTCATCAAGCTATTTTAAACAATTTCGATTTTTATTTAATCACTTTTTGTTTGGCTGTGAGTGTGTTTTAAAATTTTAACCCGTTGAAAGTGATAAGATTATTTTCCATCTTAAAAAACTATAGATCGAAAAGAATAAATAGAGGGCTTACTAAACATGTACAATTGGTTAATATGCTATAATTTCATACTGATTTTAAGTTGAGTTATTTGAAATTTATAACTTACGATTTTTCGTTGTTATCGAGTTGTTTTTAACAGCAGCTTACAAAAACAAAGGAGTAAATGTGAATGATTCATTCCCATTTACTTATCAAAAAGTTGGTTCATTTATGCTTGACGTAATCTTAAGATGACCAATCGGCCTTCTTCCCGTTTAAAGAGCAGGAAAACATGCCTGTAAGGTGGCGACGCCTGGGTACAGCCTAGGGATGAGGGATGTCACAGCCTCTTTAAAACAAGATTTAAAACATTTTTATTGCTCAATTAATTAAGTCTGTTTACCATTTATATTTTTTTATGAAATCTTACACATGGTAAATGTGCGAACAAATATAACAATTAGAATATGCCACTATGAGGTTAGCAAATTATTTTTACAACAAGTTAATTGAGAAAAAAATCTTAATTTGGTTTACATTAAGTGGGATATCGCTGTTTATCTTTAGCATCAGTTTACTGTAAATATTTAATCATGTCATTTTAAATCTTTGATTTGATGATTTTGATATTTATCGTGTTGTATAAGCAATGCATACATGTATGTGAATCAATTTTATTAAAGATACACGTATAGCGATAATTTGCAATTTTTCAAAAATAACAATGAAAGTAGATTTACTGTAAATAATAAAAAGTACAAAAACATTCGTGTAATATAAAATATTTAATTTTATAAAAAGCTATACCGGTTGTATTAAGATGTTGATCTTAAGATGTGGTGTTTGCTCCAGTGTTGAGCTCGGTGCATACTTCCAATTTTCTGTTGAAGTCATTTTATTTTTGTTTTAGTTTTAAATTTTAAAAATGGAGCTCTTTATTAGTTGCCAAGCACTAGGCAGAGAGTCGGCCATTGGAGATTTCTATGACGCAAGAAGAGAGCGATTTTGTCACCGCAACATCTTCAAAAGCCGACTGTCACCAAATTCCATCAAAATCATAAAATCTATGCTAATAATTCGTCCTCCAGTAATTTGGCCGAAAAAGTGAAATGTTTGAACATTACGAGCCAAATGAAAGCAGCATTCTGAGTAAAATTGTGGATCTGAGCGGATCCAAAAAGTATCTTTCTGATGAAAATATCAGCGGCAAAAAAGCAGTGATGGCGTCACTCATCTACACAATGAAGACCATATTAGAGACTCTGAATATCTACAACGAAGATTTAAAGCCCATAAGTGACAAATAAGTAGCTCAAAATCAACAAACTATACACATTGTCGTTAGTATTAAATGGGTAGCAAACGCCTTTCTTTCCATTGAACACAACAACTCCAAGAACCGGAACCGGATGGAAGTTTTGTAGAATTAGAAGACATGATAGGAATTCCCTGGTGAAAAAAACAATAGAAACCAATAGAGATTTCTATTGGTTTCTATTGTTATTTGGTCACTTTATTGGTTTTAATTGTTTTCTATGGTTCCTGTATTGACTTCTAATGGCTTCTATTGACTTCTAGGGTTTAGCTGTATTGACTGAACAATAGAAAACAATAGAAAACCTTAGAAAAAAATTGAAACGAATAAAACCAATAGAAAACAACGTTACAAATAGCAATAGAAAACAATAGAAATCTTTATTGTTTTTTTACCAGGGAATGCTTCGCCACACATCAACTGTTTTGCACTACACCTTCTCTACACTACAAGTCTAGACGACATTATCAGGTATCTAAGGCAAACTTTTATAATTGCAGAAATAATAAACAGCCTGTGGCATATCATTCGCCACCATGTTTCCCAATGCAGTGCTACGAATGTGCATCCCTACATAAACGGGCTCTGTCAATTATTTACAGCTCTTTTTTTTTGTTTGTCAACCTTCTGATTCTGGCTCAAGACAATTATTATCCTTTATGTTCCTTCCTTCATATACTTAGTTAACTTATTTGAAGTTTAAAGTAGTTGTAAAATAAGTATGTGCAATTATCTTGTTTCACATCGTGTACAAAACATAGGACAAAAGTTCAGGGCATGGAGAATATGTACACTTATACGGTCTGTTCGAATTGCGTTAGATTATGTCGAAAGATGGGTATTCATATGAGATATTTACGTTTGATACGTTCGGTTTATTAACCATAAACTTTCAAAAAATAACTAAATGTTCGTAGCAAAAGTCAATGTTTTATTCCCCTCCCGCATTGGATATATAGTTAGACAAATTGGAACGGGTGTCAGCCATCTTTTCGAATGTTGTCTCGTGATGACTCACTACGTCATTCGAAACTTTCGAAAAGATGGCTGACGGACGTTCGAATTTGCGACGCAGCAAATCGAATGCTAAAGATTGTCGATTATAATGTTTTAAATTGACGAAAAAATGCCGACAAAGTTCATAAAAAGGTAGGTGAACACCTTTAGAATAGATGGGTGTGTTATAATTGAGTGACGGAAGCGGGGGGGAAAGATAAATTGATGATTCGGCAAATTGTCGTTACGATAAATAGAACATTAGCATCTACGCTATGAAAATAAGTATCTATATGCGTAAAAACGACTATATATATAGGGATATTAAAATGTTGCTGAATTTCTTAAAATGATATTTTTAAATTGCCCATTCTGCCTCTAAACACGGGGAATTCGCCACAAAAGTCGATGTTTAATTCCCCCCGCATATCGTTAGCACAAAATTCGAACGTTTGTCAGCCATCTTTTCGAATGTTGTCTCGTGATGACGCACTACGTCATTCGAAACGTTCGAAAAGATGGCCGACGGACATTCGAATTTGCGACGCAGCAAATCGAATGCTAAAGATTGACGATTACGTTGTTTTAAATTGACGAAAAAATGCCGACAAAGTTCATAAAAAGGTAGGTGAACACCTTTAGAATAGATGTGCGTATTTGAATCGAGTGACGAAAGTGGGGAAAAGATTATTGATGATTTGGCAAATTGTCGTTACGGTAAACAGAACATTAGCTTCTACGCTATGAAAATATGTATCCATATGCGTAAAAACGACTATATATATATATAGGGATATTAAAATATTGCTGAATTTCTTAAAATGATATTTTTAAATTGCCCATTCTGCCTCTAAACACGGGGAATTCGCCACAAAAGAGATGTTTAATTCCCCCCGCATAACGTAGCACAAAATTCGAACGTTTGTCAGCCATCTTTTCGAATGCTGTCTCGTGATGACGCATTTACATCATTCGAAACGTTCGAAAAGATGGCTGACGGACATTCGAATTTGCGACGCATCAAATTGAATGTTAAACATTGACGATTATGATGTTTTAAATTGACGAAAAAATGCCAACAAAGTTCATAAAAAGGTAAGTGAACACCTTTAAAATAGATGTGTGTAATAGAAATGAATGACGAAAGCGGGGAAACGATTAATTGATGATTCGGCAAATTGTCGCTACGATAAATATAGAACAATCGAATCTGCGCTATGAAAATAAGTATATATATGCGTAAAACGACAATATATATACGGATATTAAAATGTGGCCGAATTTTTTAAAGTTAAAGTTTTAAATTGCCCATTCTGCCTCTAAACACGGGAAATTCGCCATAAAAGTCGACGTTTTAATTCCTCCCACATATCGTTAGCACACAATTCGAATGTTTGTCCGCCATCTTTTCGAATGTTTTCCTTCAATCACGTGAGACTATATCGAGCTCGTGAAAGAACAAGTATAGTGTTCGAAAAGATGGCCGATGCGTCGTTCGAATTTGTGAAACGGTCAAATGAATGATGACAATTGGCTATTTTAATTCTTAAATTGATGAAAAAATGCAAAAAAAAACTTTATAAAATGGTAGGTGAATACTTTTAGACTAGATAAAGCACATTAGAATTGAATGTAGAAAGTGGGAATAGACAATTAACCGATCGGTAAATTGTCTCAATGATAAATGGAACAGGTGCATCTATCAAGCCTGACGAGAGTGGGGAAGGGAAGGGGGGAAATACCCCGGGCCCGGGATTTTTAGGGCCCCTTGGCCTCCAGAGTTTGTGTGAAAAATATTTGAAATGTTGAAAATGACCTTTTGAAATTGTCATGAAAACTGAAAAACGCAATTTTTCGTGATGTAAGAGCAATGTATATGTATGTGAAAAGATTATATTTATCTACTTTGTCAGCCTTTTTGAACTATTAACAATTTTATTAAAGATACACATAACAATAATTTGCAATTCTTCAAAAATAACAATAAAAGAAGATTTATTGTAAATAATAAAATGTAAAAAAACACATTCATGCAATATATAAACAGTAATTTCATGAAAGTTATACAACTTTAAAAACTCATTTATACTTGTAAAAAGATGACCAACGAAAAAGAAGTGGTCAACTTTTGGTAAAAGATGAAATGACACTATCTTATCCTGTTTTCTGTTAAGACATCTTTTTTAAAGGTTATTCGCAGGTTCAAAAAATACTTCATATATTCTCTGTGCGATTTCATACTCTTTATTTACGCCCGCCCTTTCGTAAATATCCTGGCAATATAACTGGCTCCACAATTGCACTTTATTTTCGGCATTCAGAAATTTAGTAAGTTTTAAAAGGGATTACAAATCCCCTATATCAATTGCATTTAGAATCAATTTGTTATACTCTACCATGATCAAAATTTTACACTTAAATTCCTAATTTAAGTACCCTCTTGATTTTAAATCATCGTGGTACAAAATTAAATATAAATTAAAATCGATATTAGTTTGAATGATCAAGCCTCAATTGCAAATATGGAAAAAGTTGGTCTCTTGTTTTATCCACGCCAATTTGCAGATGCAATGGATGAGAATCCATCGATCACGTCGATCTGAGACTTAAATCATATAATCAACAACAGAATAGAGTAGAATAATATACAATTTCCTAATGGAAATTTCCTAACAACGTCAGCATGACGACACCACGTGGATGTCTTTATTTCCTATTATGTTGAGCATCTTGGATGTATATAAACTGCTTTCTTCTAATATTACAGTTATATTTATTTCCTTTCTGTAATTATTTCCACACAAAGCCATAACATGTTAAAAAATTCTAGGACAAAGAATGCATTATTTGGATTTACATTAATTGCAATGGGAAAAATTGATTCGGTTCACATACTTTTCGGTTCACGAACAGGGTCACGGAACGGATTAAGTTCGTAAACCGAGGTTCTTTTTTTTGTTTTGTTTTTGGCTTTTAGGGGAGGCGACATACGTTATTGATTTAGTTATTGACTATAATTGCTTAATTATATTGTTTTGCTTTATTAAAAAGTTATTTTTTTACTTCTATAGATGATGCCACCATTCTACAGACGAACATTCCACTCTTCTAAGGCAACGAAAGCAACCTTTGGGCGGTTGAGCCCATCAGCAAGCATTGGTGTGTCAGCTTTGGGTACGGCGCTGGGCGTATGGCGTTCTCCTTATGAGGGCGCCATGGTAGGTGAACTACCGCTGGAGGTCAGCAACCGGGCTGACCCTCGGTCGATCCACGTGCATCATTAGGACACGGTTGGTCTCGTGTTCAGCGTGATCGTAGCTCAGGGGGCACCCTAGTGCCGGTTGTAGCGGTGAACCAAACTTTGGAAGCTTCGTTGACCTGTTCATCAGAATGTTTCGTTGAAGACATCTTAAGTAGTACGTAGAAAAGCGACGAAAATCTCCCAAGGGACCACAGTAATAAACATCTGTTCACTTAAAAGGGTCAAAATTTGTTTCGACAGTTTCTCAAGGGGTATCATATGTTAAATAAAAGTTTAATAGTAATAAAATTAAAACATACTTTCGGAAAAATCTTTTAGTTATTCCTTTCTCAATTAGAGCATATGGAACTTTTAAAAAATATATAACATTTTCCCGGGTGAGGTCCTTATTTGTTGTTCGTGATTGTCTTGTTAAGTGTCATTTTTGTAAGCCAGTGGTTCGCCCCTTAAACAGAGCCCGTTAACGATAGTTGTGATAGAGTGGTATTTAGTCATGACCACAGCCGTCTCCACCGGCTTAGCTAATTTTCTCTTTCAAAAGTTCAAATGGAACATCTCCAGGCTCTGTCAGGGTTTTCTTCCTTTCAGCATCCCAAAGGACATCTACTGAAGGATGCCAGCCAAAATGCCACTGCTGTGATTTTGTTTTGTAAATTTCTACAAAATCGAATCACACTTATTACCATTTCAAATCGTTTGTATTGCTAACATGTACTTTTCATATTTATGAGTTTGCAGCGGATTCTTGAACTCCCTAATCCCTATTTTTTCTGCCCAAATTTAACTTTCACAAATGTACTCGCGCGTGCCATTGCACAGGGGCACGCAACAAACACGTTTTCACATTTTTTTGGTTAGGAACATACAACAATCATTACAACACCGACGTGACGTACACGATCCCTTGAATATCATGGGCCCCATTTCCGATGCTCCAAGGTTGTGCTACATGGCAGCCTTCCTCCCGTGCCCACATATGACCTCTGACCAGCCACCACCGGTGGTCAAGTACATAAGCGGAGCGCTAAAGGGCCAGGGGGAGCCTTGTCATCGGGTGGGGGCACCCCCTGAGAACCGCGTTACACTCGCGACACGTTGGCAGCTACTCCTAGAGGCTGCCAATTTAGCTGATAGGTGGGGTTTTTTTTGCTTGCGCAGTGTTTAGGGTTTAAAAGCTAGGTAGCTGAGTGTTTAATCTGATGTTTTTGTTGTTATTGTTATTGTTTGCAGGACTTCTCCCCATCCTTAGAATCACTGGCTTTGAGTGCAATTTGTTGTTGACTATGTTGTATTTTGAAGTGTTTTTTGCATTATGTACACAAAGTGATGAAATTTTGCGCTGCGTTAAGTATTTTAACTTAAGTATGACTTTAAAGCTTAAGTCGTGCTTTCCTCCTTGTACTGCTTTTGTTACTGAAATGTGCACAGCTTAGTTTGGCTGTACGCATTTCTAGTTTTCTCGTAAGATTGGTTAGGGTTTTAAGACGCTCTTAAGGAGTTAGTGGAGAGCCCCTTAAGTGCTTAAGTAAGGATTAAGATTTAAGATTTGAATATTAAATTTACGGCTGGTTTTGTAGGGTGTTGGATTTGAATTTCGGTCATTTGTTTGTAATAGCAGTTTTCACCTGTAATTAAAACCGGTTCTTAATTAATTATACTAGGTATAGTTAACAAAGATTGGTACGTACCTGATTAGTATAACCTTTACTACTTAGTTTCAGTAATATCGTGGTTTACTGATTGGTGTTTAAAATAAAGTATTTCAGCTTTATTGTGTTTTATAAATACGTCTTCCTTAATGGGCTAAATAAAAATCCATTTGCAATATTTCTTAATTAAAACTTGATTTTAATCAGAACGAGCTGGCTAAAATTTAAAAAATACCAGTCTCTCGTTTCATTTTGTTAAACATGCAAATCGGTGAATTTGCAAAATTTCCTGGGCTGGATGGCGCCCATCACGGATTCTTTCTTCGATAGGGATTCATTAACGGTAGTAAAAAGTTGTATCATTCTGGTGTCCCAAAAGTTACCAGTTCCAGGGATTAAAATAATCACGGTATATTCTATTCCCTGATGGGGATTTTCGAAAGTAGTTAGCCACTATGCATTTTTTTGTGATTTAATTAATTTCTCCCCTTCTTCTTCAAATTAAAACCTGGCAATGCTCTTGCACTCTTTATTTATAACCGCCCTTGCGTAAATATCCTGGCAATATAACTGACTCCACAATTGCACTTTACTTTCGTCATTTAGAAATTTTCTAAGTTTTAAAAGGGATTCTAAATCCCCTATATCAATTGCATTTAGAATGAATTTGTTATACTCTACCATGATCAAAATTCTACCCTTAAATTCCTCATTTAAGTATACCCTCTTGATTCAAATTTCATCATGATTTTAATCATCGTGATACAAAATTAAATTAAAATTAAAATCGATATTAGTTTCAAAGGTATGTATAGCCTCAATTGCAAATATGGCAAAAGTTCGTCTCTTGTTTTCTCCACGCCAATTGCAGATGCAATGGATGAGAATCCATCGATGACGTCGATTTCAGACTTAAATCATGTGATTAACGAGAGAATAGAGTAGAATAATACACATTTTCCTAATGGAAACAATGTTTGTTAAAGTAAATTTCTTAAACAGAATGTGCGAATGAAGTTGATTCATGACGACACCATGTGGGTTAAGTCTTTTATTTCCTATAATGTTGGAAATCATGGATGTATAATATTAAACTGCTTTCATATAAGATTACTTTTATATTTATTTCCTTTCTCTATTATTTTAACACATAAAGCCATAACATGTTTAAAAAAATCTAGGACAAAGAACGAATTATTTGGATTTACGTGAATTGCAATGGAAAAAATGGATTCGGATCACGAACTTTTCGGTTCACGAACAGGGTCATTGGAACTGACCATTAATTCCTAGGGACTATAAATTAAAAAATTTATCCAGAAAGCTCTTGTTCTTTCTTGAATATTATGATGGATTATTTGAGTTATCCTCATAGTGTTTTGAATTGTTTGTCTTGGATTAGTTTTTAGGTGTATGCACATACACTTCATTGTGTTTGAACGATCTGTTTTTAGCATCTAACTCACATTTCATTAATGTTTTTAACGCCTCTCCATTGAGTGGCAGCTTGAACAATTCTTCCATCCGTTTTGATATGTCCTCTGAGTTTAGTTTCTTAGTTTGTTCATTGGTTTCCATGGCCTTTTCTAGAATTGTCACCTGTTGACGATACTCTTCTAACATTTTCTGCAACGCTGTTAATGCGTCTCTGTTGCCACCAATGGCAACTTGGTCTTTTTCTCTTTTGATACAGTGCTCCAGGTACCGTTGCATGACATCGTTATAGGGTGTGGTGGCATTTTCTTTCAAGAAATTTCCAAACTCTGAAGCTGTTTTGGTAATTTTAGTTTGCTCATCGTTTAACTGTTGGATGCGATCTTCAACTTGATTGATGAACACTTGCAACGCATCCATGGAGCTGTTTTTGTCGTTGAGAAGCATTTCCACGTTTTTCTCAACCACTTGTGTGATCACCGATTTGCATTCATAACTGATGTGCATATGCTTTTCCCAGCTACATCCACATATACGACAGCAATGAGGAAAAAATAAGGCCTTGCAAGACTTCACTGCTGGATCCGGATAGCAGTTTGCATTTACCCCTTTCAAATAGCAACGTTCGTGGCACCATTGTTTGTAAATTGTTTTCACCACTTCCCCTACTTTCACAAATGCAACACACTTAGAACTGGTGCATACAGTTCTCGGATAATCCAGATTTACAACTTCCAAATCACTGACTGGAATATTGAGCTTTTCTCTCAAGTTTTTTGTCGTGCAATCCAAGTCACATATTTCTGTCTTTTTATTTTCAGACAGTTTTATATTCTCGTGAATGTTTTTTGCTATTTCGGCTAATGGCTCTGTCAAAGCTAATATCAAGCGTCGAGACTCATTTATCGACATTGTCTGTTTCGTGGAATAAGCTTCCAAGGATCGAATGTGATCGATTAACCTGGTGTTTTCAGCCACTGATTTCTTCCAGCTTTCTGAGTAATTCTTAATTTCGGTCTCATCAAACGTCTTTCCTTTTTTACTCGCTGCTAAGAATCTGATGGATTCATTGTCCACGCAGTAGACAGTGTCCTTGGCCAAGACTATTTCAACATCCTTGTTCTTGTTCAAGAGGCCTTTCAGTGCAGGCATAGTGTTTCCGGGGTGATAAAAAGTGTTGCGAGCATTTGTGAAGACAAAGACTATGTTTTTGCTACAGTCTTTGTGCAAATGCGTAAGAAGTTCTTTGATGCAAAACTGAAACATGACATTCAATCTGGCGTTGTTTGGCTTAAGCAAGATGCATATTCCGTGGATATACTCCAAATTTGACAAATGTGACAATATGTTTTGAAAGTTTTCTTTGTCTTGTTTCACGCCTCTTGTGTCCCCTATTCCGGGGGTATCTATAAGACGAATGCAAGCATCTTCGTAATTAAATACGTAAGATTTTGGCAGTTGCGTGGCAGATTGTCCAGGAATGGACACTCCATTTTCATCTGCACCCATAGTTATGACTCTCTCGTTAAAATCATCATCCATCATTGTAAAATTTGTTGGTATCAGATATTTTGTTTCGTTGCCGATGGCATTTTCCAGTGTATCGTATGCCAAATAATTATAAATTCCGTTTATCCAAGTCGACTTTCCAACGCCAGTTTCTCCAAGAAGCAATATGTTTATTTCCTTGTACTCCCGAAGTGGTTTTAATTCGGCAACCATTTTTAACAATATTTCTGGTTCAATAAATTGCATATATGAGTAACCGTGTTGAGGATCATTGCACTTGAACTTTAAAGAGCTAATTGGAGACGCCCCACAAGAGCAATACACGTTACCATTAAATCCATATTCCTGCACTTTCAAACATTTATTGCATTTCCATTTGTGATTGAGGTTTTCGCACTTATTCGTGCATGTACCCGGGCATTTTGTTTTTAAATATGCCCTCTTTTTAGGCCATTTGTCAATCGATATCGGTGTCACCATTGAGCTTTTGGACAATTCAAGTATTGCAACTTTTTCAAAATCAGCAACAAAGTCATTTGAAATGCACATGCCGTTTTCATAATGGGAAATCGATATTTTATCACCATTTTCTGAAAATAACCACATTGGCTTATTTTCTTCATCTGCACACTCGTCTAAAAGTTTAATGAATGCTTCTCTATTTGCTTCCCATAGTTTTTTGTTTGTTTTTATCACCTGCATGTTAAAGTTAAAGACGTATACATCTTTGTCTTGGTATTGCTTGAAAGTCATCTGTAGCGATGTATTTTTTCCAATGTAACGAACACCTTTTGTTTTAAAAAAGTCGAGGAATTGCAATTTGACTTTAAGCAGGTCGAATTCGTCCAGCAGCACTTGGACTTTATCAGTGGAGTATTCATCCGTGTGGAATTTCGAGATCAAGGCTTGCAAGAGGTTGGAATCCGTTTCTCTGTATCTGAGTCTCTTTGCTAATTCGCTTCTGAATTTACCCTCGCTCATGAAAAATCTGGATTTGATTTCTGAGATGTCATCCATTGCCTTTTGCTCACAGTAATCTAACCCATTTTCGATAACATCATGCAAATCATTTATTTTTTTTTTCATGATGCATATTTGATCCAGCAATTTACTTATCTCTGAAACCTCTTCGAGTGAATGAATTTCCTCCATCATCTTTGACAGAATTGTGGCGTCGTTAAAAGAGAAATATTCAGAACCATGTTGACGGTCATTGCACTTGAATGTTATTGAGATTACATTAGCTTCACCACATTTGCAGTAAACGTTACCGATGTTGTCATATTCTAAAACTTGCGCACATGTACCGCAATGCCATTTACGATTGATGTTTTCGCATATATTCTCATACGTTCTTGGACATTTAGATTCAAAAATTGTTGTCTGGATTGGCCTTACGTCCATCGGCATTATCTTTATGCTTCCGGATAACGAAATGTTGCGTACAGTTGCATACAGTTTTATCAGCATTGATTGAACATTGTTGATGGAATATTCATCTTTACGAAAATTTGACATAAGTTCCTGAAAGATTCTGTCATCTATTGTATGTCTTCGATATTGGATGAGCGCATTGGCTAGATCGCTTCTCAAACTGTCTTCGGTTTTGGCAAATTTGCGTTTGATTTTTAAAATGCGGTCAAGCGCCGGTTGTCCGTAACAATCTAACCGCTTTTCGATATCAGAATGCAATTCGTATACTTTTTGTTTCACGACAGATATCTCATCGAACAGATTTTCTAAACCTGTAATGGTTTGCTCATCTAGAACATAAATGAGGTCGTCGGTCAAAGTCTCAGCACTGATGTGTTTCTGTATCGTCGATATAGGAATCATGGCGTATGAAAGCGGTTTACCATTTCCTCTGTTTGAATGCTCTAACAACTTTGGCATTTGTTTGATCAGGCTCAGATAACCGTCCAGTGTTTGTGGGAGTTCTCCTGCATTAGGCAGAGAATCGGTGAATATTTTTAATTCGCACTCGGCAAAGCCTTCTTTTATTTCCTCTTCGTTTAATGTTCCATTACATTCAGCAGAAATCCATGAGCCGAGTTTTTCTATAGTTGCTTTTAACTCCTCCTGAATATCTTGCTGTTTTCTGTTTCTTGAGTTGTGGTGTTCGACAGAAAGAAACACGTTGCCTCCCCATTGCACCCCCACAACAACGTGTGTGGCCTTTGGATGTTGAGCTGCTTCCGCATCGACGATGGGTCTTAAATCTGCCTTGAAAATATTTAGATTCTCCGATATGGTCTTGATAGTGTAGATGAGGGATGCTCTTACAGCTTTTTCACTGACCTTTTCGTCCGAAAGATACTTTCCAGACCCACTCAATTGGATGATGTGACTCAGAATGCTGGCTCTAAGTTCATCCGAAATGTCCAGAATGTTGAATTTTTCGGTCAACTTGTTGGACGGTGAATAACGAGCGTCAACCTGTTGATTGTGGGTGGTTTCCATTGACGTCGCTGGTAAGTTAGTTGTGAAGATGTTGACGTGGCAAAATCGTTCCTTTCGCGCATCGTACAAATCTCCGATGGCAGCCGCTCTACCGATGGCTTGGCAGAAAATACGAATATCCATTTCCAAAATTCATCCCTAGTATAAACAAATGTATCACTAAATTGCATATCATTTAGAAATTTGAATATATTAATCCCACTTTAATACCCCACACAGATCCTTAAACTTTATCAAAGTGCGGTATACATTGAGATAGACATTTTTGTCAAGACAACTGATTTTTAAAAGATGGACTTCGGGAAAATTAACCAGATGTTACAATTTAAAATTTCGATAGTTGCACAAATAGACGATAAATAGTCATTAAACTTTAAAGCATGTAGAGCAGGCCTATACTTACATAAAGCAGTATCAGCTTAGGAAGTCCAAATAGATTTGGGATAGGTAGTATATTTCCACTGTAGCATGTGGCAAAACGTTGCTATTTCTGCATTTGTTGGCTTGAAAATTCATGACAGAGACGATATACTTAATTCAAGATTGTTTGAATCTAAATTTTAAAACAAAATTGTAAAAAATAAAATTATGGTTTTTACCTTTTTGTTGGCAGTAGTTTTTTGCGAGAAACTCTTTTTAATTTGTCCCAGTGGACTGATTGCTCAATATGCTCGTGTGATAAACATTTCTAATGATATGAAAACCGTAAGTACGTGGCATTTTGTCAAATTTGATCAGATATTACAAACACTTTACAGTATTCGATAACATAGGCTGCATTAGATGATAACCTTCAGACATTAACTTTTATTTTGCAATCTACGTAACAAAACCTAAAATGCTCAACTTATCTTTTTTGGATAAATTTTGTATTGATTCGTCTTGATAATACAAGTTGTCATGTAATACTTAGTAATCAATATTACACAATAGCTGTAACTGTCAGCCAAATTGATTTTTTATGGTCATTTCTTCACTTGTTATCTCAAATATTATCTGTTATATTATCACGGTTCAACTTGCAGAACCTAGCATGAAAAGTTTATAGAAATGATAATCATTAAACTGTTTAAAATACAAGTGTCATTAACTAGAACCATAATTTAGTAAACAATATAAGTAATTCATTGTTTTACACACAACATAGAGACTAGAAACAATTGCCTAATTGACAAGTTTTGCTGAATTTTATTAATTCTCCGATTAGGTTATTGGACTTCGTCGCCTATTTTACAAAAAGTGTTATTAATAATGTCACTACAAATTGTCTATATGAAGAGCTACAAATTATTTAAGGAATTATTTCCTTATTGTTTGTTTATCAGTGATTAAATATTTTACATAAATTTTGTTAATGTTTTAAATGATTTGAAAACTATCATTATTTAATATGGTTTCAAATTTTCAAAGTACAGATTTTTCTTTTGGTTTCTTTGTTAATAAACATCTACCATGTGCTAGTTTAAAGCACTTTATTACAATTTTAAAAACAAATGAATTCATAATTCATAATTCATAATATTTAAAACTCTTATCAATAAGTTATCATCGAAAAACAATTTTTGAAATCGAATATGATAAGGTATATAAATATACAATTTATTACATATATTGCTGCTAACTTGAAGGATAAACAGGTCGCTACCAATCAAGTACGGATATTTGGTTAAATATTAGATAATTATCGTATTTTAATATTCTATTAATAAACCTCGTTTAATAAAAAATCTAAAAACAGATAATTCATTGAAATAATCACCAATAAAAACTTATCAGAATTAATCCAGCAATAGGTATAATGACAAAGTTGTAATAGGAAGTAATTAAAACATAATTCACAACTTCACTAAACAGTTCATAAACTTTCGATCAATGAAAAATGACAATACAATTCTTAAACTCACAATATTGTGCAAAAAAAGTACGAGCACTTTTTGTAAAAATGATTGTTTTACATGTACTACATTAACAGCTGAACTGCAAAATACAAATTATTAGACTATAGAGCACAAGTACATATAATTTCATTTGAATATAACTACATATGACTCGTACGCATTTATATCGAATATGGACACATCAGAAATTAAGCATGGTATTACATGCTTTGTTAACATTTGTATTTCCACAATTCTGCTATGATAATAAATGACCATACATATTTTGAGGCTATATTAACATCCTTTTGGCGAAGGAAACTATCATTAATTTATGTATTTCATCACTAAATTGAATACTTTTATTATTTATTCCCAATTTCTTTTTGTTGCTCATCAGTTGCCATTTCAAACCATAACATCTATATTTTCTAGTATTTCCTTCAAAATGCTTACATTGTCAAGACACTTCGTTAAGATAAACCACGAATTCTTCAATTTGAGTTATTTGCTCTTGTTGTTGTTTCAATAATGAAATGAAATGTTTCACCCATTCGTGTTCCTTGTTAATTAGAGCATTTTTGTACGATTTTTTGTAATCTACCTTTTCCAACACTTCCAACTTCCGTTGATCATTTGCGAAAAAAAAAAGTGAGGCGTTTTAACCTGCTTAATTGATTCTGCTCAATTACACGAGAGACACATTCAATGTACTCGTCAAACATTAAAATCTCTCTAGTATATGCTACTTGAAATAACTGACGACGTAATTCATCATCTGTTGGTAAGAGCTCTTCGTAATAATCCCTTTTAAAGGCATCTTTTAAAATTTCGTAATTGTTAGCTTGCAAAATCTGTTCTCTCTGTTCATAAGACTTCATACGATTTGTGCCATATTAATGGTTCATTAATAATATTAGTCAAAAAAGGCCATATAGGAAATTCAATGACAATTTTATAAATTGCTTTTATTTCATAAAAATAGTATGCATTATTAAATATGTAAATGTAACCGTTCTGGAATTATACTAGTTGAAATAAAAATATGGTTTCAAGGACATTTTCTCATTTTAGGTATGGGGTTATGAACTGCAATGGATAACAGAAAAATGCATCAAATTTTAAGATAAATAAATTTAGATGGTAGGGAACTAGAAGCATCACAGAGTCTTATCTCGTGGACAAGATAACAAAAATTATAACTAAACTTATTTAAAATATTTCGATTTATAGTGTAGTGATAAGACAAGATATTTCTAGATAAGAAAATATTATCACAAAACAAAATACTAAAACGAAAACAGCAATAAATCAGATTATAGGCAATCCTATGATCGAAAGCAAGCACGTACTTAGATAGGAACTTAACCAAACAACTGGGTAAGTTGGTTTGTAATTATTATTATAATGCCAGAAAAAAAAGTGTTTTTAAGTTGAAAAGCAGATACTAGTTAAAATACGCGAAATTTTCTGATAGTATTTCATTGAACCAGTTGTACCGGGATGACTAAAAATAAGTCTTAATGGTTGATAATCTTCTTCACAGATCATGTTCGGAAATATTGATTGATGGTACTCGTAAATCAGGAAAAAGAGGATCAAGTGATAATTGCAAGTATTCACAGTATTTCTAGCATTCAACCAGTGGCGGCTCGTGTATAGGCACTGTGGAACTGCAGCACCCCTATCACTTGATATCATCGAAAACATTTAATATAATGAGTCCTTTTTTCTTTAATTCTTTCTAATTTAATTTATTCTTAATCTATTCTTTAATTTATTTAATAAATTCTTTAGCCATCCATCAGTTAATGAAAAAGATAAAAGAAAACATTTGTATGGAACTGTGCGTTTCACAGATTCAGCAATATTTGAGTGTTGTGCGCATGCGCACATAGGAAGCTGCGCGCCAGGCTGCGAGGGAGAGAGATTTTTCTAGGAGCCGCCACTGCATTCAATCTTTTTTCCACCGTGGATATATCATGTAGCCTGTTCTTACCACATTCTTTACATTATTTTGATACCCATTTTATAATAAATATACATTCAGTCATTTTCCTGGTCTCCTTGTATTATCGTTATAGATAATGCTATATTGATAAAACAAAACATATTTGTATACACCATGAGCCAAAAAAAAACTATGCCAAAAATTTAAAAAATGCACTTCTCGACCAGCCCTTCTCAGGAAATTCTTTTAAAGACTTTCTTGCACTAAATTTCTTTTTTCGCGTAAAAACAATAACAATGCGATCTTCTCGCGAGAAAGCCATTCTAGCGAATTTGCTATGATTGAGCAGATGGATTTGTCGGCTGTGCCACCTGCAGGGAAATCAGTGAAAGTACACAACTGGAAAATTTCATTAAAATTATTGTATTTTTAATTAAGTTACAATGAGTTATATTTTGGCATCGTTTTTTTTTTGGCTCACGGTGTAGTTGTGTAGTAACACTGGGACAAATATCAAAATTCCATGCTGTGGCCTTTGCAATCTCAACAAAATTATATTTCTATATAAATCTTTTAAAAGCCTTTTGATTCAGTAAACCCTAAATATGTTCAAGTTAAGCTATACCATCTGTAAATCATATGCTACTGTTGTACTTTCAATTTGCTTATAAATAAAAGTGCTTGTGTTTGTTTTAGGATTGGGTTTTAAAAATGGATGATCCTATTATCTGCCAAGCACTCGGCAGAGTGGCGGCCATTGGAGATTTGTACGATGCACGAAAAGAGCAATTTTGCCACCTTAAGATCTTCAAAGAACAACCGCCACCAACAGCAATTGAATCCGTCGATAATCAGCATATTTATGCAAGTTATTCGTTATCGAATAAGTTGACAGATAAATTCAAAAGCTTGAACATTTCTGGCCAATTGAAAGTCAGCATTCTGAGCAAAATCGTAGAGCTGAGCGGATCCGGAAAGTATCTTTCTGACGAAAAGCTTAGCGAAAGAGCAGTGAGGGCGTCACTCATCTACAATGTCAAGACCAAATATGATAGTCTGAATATTTCCAACGAAAACTTGAAGCCCATCATAAACACTGAAGCAGCTCAGCACCCGCAAGCCACTCACATTGTTGTTGGTATTCAATGGGGCGCAAATGCCTTTCTTTCTGTCGAACACAACAACACCAGCAACAAGAAGGTGAAAGACATTCAAGGAGAATTAGAAGCTATGATAGGAGTCCTCAAATTCAAAATTTCTGCTAATGGAAAAGGAGAAGGAAAAAAAGAAAACAAGAAAACATCAGACGAATGCAGTTATAAAATATTTGCCGATCTTCTCCCTAAGAATACTGAACTCTCACAAACTCTGGAAGGTTACATGAACCTGATGAACCAAATGCCAGAGTTGTTATCTAATGCCAATAATGGAAAAGGTAAACCACTTTC
>JAQGAE010001685.1:0-21512 GCA_034696685.1 Julus scandinavius
AATGTAAACTGAAATGGTGTTCTAACTTTTAGGGCGCCCTGTATACTAGGTCATGTGACCAGTTAACTGAGTTTGGCAGTGTGAATTATACATCAACATCGGCGTGAATCAGGTAAATCGCATAGGGAGAAAGGGACCAATAGTAAGCATCCGTCTTGGCGCGAAGTTCAGTCAATGGCTTAACTGCACTGCATCGCAGCTCCGCAGAAGTGCATCAACGTCCATGGCATTCTCAAAAATAAATTCGCAGATGGACATTGTAATATTAAATAAAGCATTTTTAGACTGATACCTTCCTCCTTAATTTACAAGTTTCAAAATCAAACAACATTTCTATTTTGCATCCTTTTAGTACTTCCTGTGTGAATGACCTTTAAAACATGGTGAAAGGTTAAATAGTTTTGCACCATTAAATTGCGGCACTCCATGGTATCATGAATAAACCGTGTTACTGTGTTGGCCACCCTGTATGAGTAATGAGTGCCATATGGTTGACACAGTAGGGTCGGTCCAAAGGTCATGAAATAGATTTGTAGGGCAAACACCACAGCAACTTTTTTTTATTAAATTCAGACAATTTCGTTAATTTCATGTAAAACTTACATTATTCAAATCCAAAATTCAGTAATTTGGAAGAATATTATTGAAGTTTTAGGGCAAATTCCTGAAAAGAAACTGACAGAAATCTTGAGTTGCGATGGTTTACATTGTATAAATAAAATTAAGTATTAAACGCATTTTTATTATGCAGTCGATCCACATTGCAGCAGGAATATTCCAAAGAGATCATTGTTAGGCGTTGCCTCCTGTAGATCTCTATTAGGAGATCCAGGCGGGGGTATCGGGTCCTCTTACTCCACTTCAGGTCCTTCAGCGGAGGTTTCGTCCTTCTGTAGCGGGAGTTGATCCCTTCTATGGTGAAGGAGCGGGGCCTGCGGAGGTTGACCTAATTTGCGGAGCTTGTTACAGCGTTGCGGCGGAGGTTGGTCACCCTGTTTAGATGGTCCAACGCGTCTTCGCGGCTGGCAAGTCCGTGCTGGGGATGTAAAACGCTTGAGACCGCTTGTGTTACCGTTATAAACCCCCAAATAGTCCTGTATTTGCGAGGATAAGGCTATTTCGAGGAAATCGTGGTAAGTTGATGAAAAGAAAGACATATAGATCAATCTAAGAAGAAATTAACATTTATAATCAGACCTTGTTACAGGGCAGACAATGATTTTAACCAATTAACAATCTTAATAATAATAAAAAATAACATTTTATCTTGGTAATATAAGTACATTTAAGTGATGTAAACATATTTATACTATACGAAAACATGTGCCGAAAAGTGATGGTATAATAATTTTGTTTATCTTGACACGTGGGTGACGCCCTATATTACATCTACCCACGTGTTGGTCCTAATTTTGTTGATGACTATTTTACTCCCCGCGCTGTCCAGGTGGGTAGTAGTACCGATGTATCATCGTGGCCATTACATCCATGGATTCTGGGTCCAGTCTGCAGGAGGGCCTCTTCTCGTCCGATGAGATCCTTCTGCTTGGTGGTATTTGGTATGCCCCGTGCCAATGAAAGCAATGTTGATATCTCTTGGAATGTGTGGCACACCAAAAACAACATTCATTTCCGCTTCCAGGTCTGGGATGTTTGGTCAATATCGTCCAGGCATAGTAGTCTGGATCTACTGGCGTTGGTGCAATGTATCGGTCTTTTTCAGGTACCATGGATAGCTCCTTGTATTTGGCCCAATACGCACTGAGCAGTTGTGGATCATCCGCAGTGGACTGTGACAGGTGTTGGAAGTATTGCGTGATGACGAATTGTGTTTTCAATTGGTCACTGTAATACGTCCAGCGTTCCTTCTTCGACTTGTTGGGTGGAAGATTAGCCTTCCTGTCGGAATCTTCCGGTTTCGATGGAGTTCTGGACCGCTCCTTGCTCGGACGGCTTGTCGACCTTGGCTAACTCGTCTTCTCCCTTGATTTAGAGCGGGACTTGGAGTCGTGTTGCTTGTAAGAACTGGAGCGGGACTTGTGATCCGAGACAGGTTTAGTTGGCACTGGTACCTTGGAAGACCTTGATTTTCCCGTCGACATAGATGATCGTGGTGAGCTGGGGATGACTTCTATGTCAGGAGTTGCATGTAGAAGCAGCTATGGGGTTCTTGACTGATGGCGTCTTCTCTTCTCTGGTGTCCTTGTTACCCTGGGCTTTGGCCTTTTTGTTGATCCACCAGTGCTCATACAAGCGCGTTTCAGTGTCTGCGTTGGTGTTTTCGAGTGTGGTGGTTCTGAGTGTTCTGCCATTGGTGAAGCTCCTGCTTGTTCCAGGTATCTTTGCTGGCGTTCCAGTAGCGCCGGGTCCACCCTCTGGATACTGACTACTGCTGTTGTCACATCCTGTCTTTGTGGGGTATTAGGCCTTTCGAGTTGTACTGGTATCGCCTCTGACTCCGCTGTCCATGGGGCTTCATGTTGTCACATGACGTCTGGAGACTGTAGCGGGATTATGGTGGTTGTGCGGGAGAACGACAGTTCTTGCGGTTGCACTGGAGGTGCGGCAGGGTAACCTGTTGCGGAACTTCTTGCTTCGTGGTTTCCTGAGACAATCTCAAGTTATTCACCTCTTGCAAGAAGTTGGCCACGGTGACTTCCAGGTCAAGAAAAACTGGTGGCAATCGTTGTCCCTCATGTATTTCCTGTTGGTCCACATCTGCAAATAGTTGCAGCATTTAGATGATGACCTCCTGTCTGTTGCGAAGGTTGGCTTCGTATGTGTCACATAATTTGGCCATCTTCCTGTATTGGTTCGCCAGTTGCAGGTACGCAGTTTTGACTTGTCTTAGGTCGGTTTCCATCAGCTTGGTAGTGGTATCCGCCAAGCGACGATATTCCGCATCATTTTTGGCCATCTTCGTGAAAAAGACTGCGTCCGACGACATTTTCGACACGGCTTCTAGAAGATGTTGATGGGTGGGTCTGGTTTGATCCGATGGATCTGTTCGGGCACATTTTTGGAGTGCGGAGTTTGCCTTTATCCATGTGTTGCATGCTTGATTGATAATATCCATTATTTCCGGAACCAGTTGTGCGGCAGATGCAAGTGTAAGTGATGTCCCTCAGCAGCCTCAGCTGTTTCTATCAGCGTCGTGTTGACCCCTTGATTTTCGATGATCCACATCGCATCTCTTGCTCTTGACGTGGCGTCTTCACTCGAGGCTTGTAATCCAGGTAGATTTTGATGTTGTAACATTATGGCCTTGTGTTCCTCTCTCAAAACGCTGGAAGCAGATAGTGGTGTCAAAAAATGTTCTGCGGGCGCAGATTCCGATTTGTCCATCTGAATTTGAATAACTTGAGACATATTCGATACTTGTTGCTTTTCGCGACTATTTCTTTCCAACGGGAAACGATGCAGAGCCATGCTGAACTCGCGTACTGGGAGAACCGAAAAAAAATTGTATAAAAGACCGTAACGCGACTGACTTTTTCGATGGTCAGCTGGTCTTGAAATGGTAACTTTCTTCGAGTGTTCGATCCCTTTTATAGCCCGATTGGTCCGAACTAATTGCTGATTGGTCAAGTTTGATATAAGACTTCAACCCCTCTTCTCCAATTTCCTAGCGGTATGCCTATGTTTTTTTCCACGGGAACGATGTTTCAGGTCGTGCCCTCAGGGTTTCACGGTAGCGCGCGAAAATAAAACGCTCGTAAAGGGTGTCTCAATAATGCCGCGTAGCCTACATATTCTACTAAAAGATTCGTATCTGGCTCAATGTGGCCATTGTTATAAAAACTTGGGCTTAGAATTTCATCGTAAATTCTGCCTTGGGACCTTTCCCATCCTTGTACTATAAGAACATGTGCCATTCGACCTACTTTATAGAAAAGGGTCCTGGGCACATTATCCCTATCAGGATGTTGGAAATTTAGCATTTTTAGCTCAATAAAGTGTAAGATGGTTGCAAACGTGCCAACATAATTTATTAAAATGTCTTCTCCTTCCTCCATTCCTTGTTGGAGTACATACTCACGGATAAAGTCCCAGAACTTCAGAACAACTGGTCTACCAAAATCTGCAAAACAGTTTATCATGGCGTCTGACATATTGTGCATGATTACTGCCTGGAATCTTAGTGGTTTACTAGTTGTTCTTTCTGATCTGGTGATTTGACTTTTGCTGTTGGCGGAGCATTCGTCCACACCTGTCTCCTTGTTTGCTTTGTTGTTGTTTGTTGTTTCCACTTCAACTTCCACTGGCCTTAGATCCTATGTTTCCACCAGTTCCATTGACTGCTGTTGGGATTCGGTCGCTATTCGTGGGCAATTCGTGGTCCTTGTGGTTCAGCAATTCAGTGGCTGGTTTGATCTCTTTTTTTGGTCTCTGACATGGCTTGCGTTGTAGTTGTGGTTGCAGAATCGGCTTTTGCTTCTGCTGCAATGTGGCGGAGGTTGCCAGCTGTTGCAGAGGTTGCGGCATTTCGTCCTGATCCATCTCCAAATGTACCAGGTCTTTGGCATTGAACACACCCTTGACCTTTCCGTTCAGGGTGTCCTTAACCACAAAGCATGTAGGGCCCCTGATATGTATGATCTCGTATGCCAGTTCTCGTTTGGGGTTTAGCTTTGCTGTCATACCACGCGTGCTGCAGCTTTGAGCACGATTCTTTAAGATAACTTTATCCCCTAATTTGAAATCTGACAAGATCGCTTTTCGAATATGTTTTAATCTGTGTTTTATCTTGCACTATTTCCAGTTTATTCTTTGTTTCATGGGTCTGCCATGTTTTGCCATGGGTCTGCCATGTTTGTTGAAGGGTCTGCACTTAACTCACTAAAACCCAACACGTTGTCATGTGGACGTGCTGATGATAACTTGCTATACGCTGGATCTGGAATCCCATCGCCACGGATGCTTCTTCCATCACTGATGAGATAAACTGCGGTCCATTGTCGCAGCGGATCTTCCGCGGAGTTCCATAGCGTAAGCAGACCTCTTCTATAAACACCTTGATTATTGTTTCCGCTGAGCTGTAAAACCTGTGCATATGTTACTCGCTGAGAAGACATAGTTGGAGTCTTTGGGAGTGGTCCTACCAAGTCTATACTAACAGTATCAAACCTGGGTGGCATGGCGGGGGATGATATTGGCGTGGATTCTGGCTGATTCAAAGGTTTATATTTTAAACATTCTTCACATCGTGAAACGTGTAGCTTCACTTGTTGCCTCAGTCCTGGCCAGTAATACTTCTGGGTAATACACTGGACTGTTGCTAGGACTCCTGGATGTCCTGCCTCATGGAGGTTATGGTTCCAATGTATGACCCGCGCCTGTAATAGCTCAGGTACCATAAGTTAGGGTTCCTCCGCATCGACACTGGACAGATGACGGTAGAGTACCCCTGCTTTCATGGAGTACCCCCTATCTAGCTGTGTCTTGATTTCAATTCCTGAGGAATCATATTCTTCCTCCAAGTCCTGGATGATCTTCTTGCAAGCTTCGTCCTGAAGTTGCAAGTTCCTAAAGTCCACTGCTGTCAAAAGTTGTTTGTCCGACAGGAATAGATGAATTAGGACTACTAGGTCCACCTTGTCTGAAGTCCTGGATAGCATATCTTCTAAGACATTTAGCTTTCCAGGGACATACAGTATGTCGAAGATGTACTGCTGGATCCCGTGATTCATCTTGCAATGTGTCCACGTGTTTCTTTGGTGACCAATATCAGCGACAAGCATCATCAAAGTGGTATGGGACATCCTTCTTCAGCAGATGATGAAGAGGGGTTGCCACTGCAGACAGACTTGGAATGAATTTCCCAAACCATTTTCAGGATGCTAAAAATGAGCATAGTTGTTTGATGTTGCCTGGATATGGAAGATCCAGGATGGCTGCCACTTTGTCTGGGTTAGGGCTAACTCATTGTGGAGAGATCATGTACCCCAAAAACTTGACAGAAGTTATGAATAAATGGCATTTTTCCATTTTTAGTCCGAAATTGTGGTCCTGGATGACTTCCATGACTCTACGGACGTAGAAAAGGTGTTGCTTGAAGGTATCGCTGACAATCAGTAGATCATCTTGGTAGACAACCACTGTTATGTCAGGTAATACCACTCGTTGGCAATGTGCCACTGAATTTCTGGCCCCCATAGGCATTCTGGTGTAACAGAACGTTCCCAGTGGGGTGACTGTGGTGAAGTATTTTTGTGAGTCGACACTGATGGGAATCTGCCAATAGCAATTGGTCAGATCCATGGACGTCATGAACTTCTTTCCCGTGATGCGGGAGATGAAATCATCAATCTTGGGCAGCGGATATGAGTCTGGTATAGTCACCTTGTTTAGGGCCCTGAAGTCCGTTACCATGCAGAACTCTGTGGTTGACCCTGGTTTTGCTACTAGTAAAGAAGGTGCTGCCCACGCTGACTTGATGGGTTTCAGAAAGTCCTTGTCCAGTAGTGACTGCACTTTGTCTATGATGATCGTCCTCTTCTTTGGTGAAGAGGAGTATAACTTGATCGCCACAGGTTTAGCTTCTGGTTGTATCTCAATAGTTTAAGGTTCCACCAGTGCTGGTCCAGAGGGTTCTTCAAAGATGTCTGAAATGTTGTGCAACATCTGATTAACTGCGTCAGCTTCCGCCGTGGCTAGAGATGCTCCTTTGTTCTCCCGCATGCGGATTTCCTGGGTCCCTATATGGTTAAATCTTGTGGAAAAAGCGAATACTGGGACTGTAATTGTTGACAGTCTGGGACCTATTGGTTCCCTTACCTGGTCTGGTAGGTCCATGTCTTTGAAACCCCAGGTCATGGTTCCGTAGCTGATCACCACCAAAGCTTCCGCAAGGAAGTTTGTCCCTAGTAATATCAGTGGGCTTTTATACTAAGGTATAAGTGTGATGTTTGTAGTTATGGTCCGCCCCATTAACTTTAATGGTGCGTTGACCATATAGACCTCCGTTGCTACCGGGGTCTGATCTGCAAGCTGTATCAGCTGACACGTATGCGTCATTGGAAGTCCCATCTTCTGGATACTTTCAAAGACTGGACCACCACCCACGCACGTGGACGATCCTGTGTCCAACAATGCAGGGAATTTGATGGCATTAATCTCCACCTGAACGTTGATGAGTAAATCTGCCGGGTCCACTGGTGATCTTGGTGATAATGGGTCTGCTTGAGGATTTACATGCGAAAGCCTAATAATGTTGACCTTCTTCGCCTTGTCTCCGCAACCTTTGGGACACGTGTGGATGTTTACGTTTGGTGTGCTGCACACGGGACATCCTTTCTTGTTCGTGTTCCTTTAACCATCACTGTCACCTCTACGGTTTTTGCGATAGTTCGCTTTCCCATGGTAGTTATTGGTTGTCCAGGTTTCCCTGTATTACTCTGGGCATTTGATCTCTCTGCTTGATTTGCGGAGCGATCTTTACTGGAATCATACGGTTTCTTCCATTTGTAGTTTGGATTTCTTGGGGCGTCTGCATTTCTATTCTGGATCTGTGGGACGTCCTTTTGATGTCCATGCATTGTAGCTGCTGTTGGCTGGTCTGTGGTCCACTGTCTGGAATGACGAAGCTTCTTCTCATGCCAGATTACAGTGCATTGCATATCATGATAGTCCTGCATCTGTTCCAACTGGAATCTCTGTGTGATGTCTGGATGTAGAGCATGATAAATCAAGTCCATTATGGTTTTCAAATCTAGTCTTTGATCCATTTGCTCGAACTTGTGCAGCATGCTGTCCATAAACAGCAGACTGTCTTGGCCCTTTTTTTTGCTGCATTGTGTAGACTTTCTGCCTAACTATAGTCAGGTTCTGAGTCTCCAAACCTTGCCTTCATTTGCTGCATTGCAAATGAAGGTTGACTTTGTCATGATGGATTAACCACCATCGCATGCCCTCTTCCTGTAATAACAAGTGCATATGTTAAGTATTCCTTTCGTAGTCCAAACTTATATTGTTTACTGCTACAATCTAGATTTGCTCCCTAAACATAATGTACTAGAATGGCTCAAATATTTGCAAAATGAACTCCTGACTGTGTCCTTCAAAGAATCAATGCAAATGAAGAAATACCAGATTAAAAATTCCATATCATCTTAAGTTTGATTCTGTTAAAAGCTTGTTTTTATTATTAATTGCACTGCTTTTGCACCAACAGTCTAGGAATGCAACATGCAGCTTCGGTTGTTACAAGAGTTTTATAGCATTACATCCATCGAGCATGCCTTGCCTAGGAGCAGACTTGCTTATGAAGCTGTTTGGAAACAACTGCAAAAACAAGGATGTCGTTCATAAATAACCAAATGAATTTGCTTCCCTGGAAATCTTAATTCTTACCTTGCAGAGAATAATTCATTGAAAACTCTCTTTAGCATTAGAAACAGTTCGAAGAGGAGCCGAGCGTGTAAAGTTCCACAAATAAAATGCAAGGTCTGGTATCTTTTGAGTTTTAATGAAAATGTTGACACAGATTTATACAGATCCATACAGAGATGATAAGAACACTAGTTTTGACTAGGCAAATTGCAATTGTAGAACTGCTCAGTGGTGTAGCAGTCCCTTCTGTTATTTCAAACAAAATTGGAATGGGGATCTTCTACAAACCAGCAACAGCAGAAAACACGCTACGAATATCTTCTGCAGCTGCTGACGTTAACAACGGGGTTATCGCAATATTACCAGAATCTTTCAATGAGGGTGGCGGTGCATTTCATAGTTTTGATTTCAGCATCATAACTTCTTTTTCGGTTTTATATTGCCCAATTGACAAATTCTTCTTGTCCTGAAAATATATTAAAGCTCATTTTAGAGAAAGAACAATGCCTTGTTATTTTTGACTATTTTGATTATTCAAACAAGTTTGCGATTTCTTTCGTATGCTAAGCACAATACACCACTCTGCCTGACAAATGTTTGGAAATTTCCAGATTTGTTCACCTTAAGTCCCCACAATTGACGAATTACTCAACAAATGGTAAATGTTAGTGGAAAATAATCTAAGGAGTATTAAGTGGGACCTGTTTGTCAGCTTTGGAAACAATTTATTCCCAATTACACTGAAATCTATTAAATACACATGACAAAAACAAAATGGATACCCTGGACAAATGTATTGAAATGATCAAATACTGCAACAAATGTTTAGAAATTTTCTTCAATTAAACTGGAATGTTAAAAATTCATGCAAAGTATTTGATCTCCATGTTGGTATATATATAACTTAGCTCTTTTGTAAGATGATAGTTGCTGATTATTATGTTTAAATTTGAAAAAATGAGAAATGGCACCACGTAAACAAATCCCATAACCTCTTCGTGACTTGGTCATAAAAAAATGGCTAAAATACGAAGCAGGTTGCAATTGCAACTGAACTAATGCTAAAGCCATCAGCAGTCAACAAAATCATCACAAAATATAAGGAAACCCAAAAAGCCCAAAGTGGTCGATCACATGCAAAGACAACAGCAGAAAACAGACACCTCCACGGAATTCTCCGAAGTTCCAGAAAACAAACAGCAAGGCAAATCACTGTCAAATGGAATGCCCTCACCAAAAAAGAAGATTCAGTGAAAACAATAATTCTTAGAATTAAGGAGCTAGGCTTTTCCTTTTATGCTAGTGTGAAGAGAACACTGCTATCCCCTAAGATGAGAAAGAAATTCTTTGCTTGGGCAAAAGATCACAAGATGTGGCCTGCAGAAGCCTAGAAAAAGGTTATTTTTAGTGATGAAAGTCAGTTTTGTCTTTTCAAAAAATGGCAAACAATATGTTGTGCATTGTCCTGGAGAAGATCTTCATCTGGCTTGTGTATCAAAAACTGAAATTCCCACCAGGTATCATTGTTTATGGTACAATGTGTGCAAAAGGTCTCAGAAGTTTGTGCTTCATTACTGGAAATGTTCATAGCTAAGCATATCTGGAGATCATGGCTGATCATTTGATCCTAACTGCACAGTACATTTATCAGCAAGATGGTGCACTTTGCCATACATAAAAAATACACTGGCCTGGATGGATGATTAACATAGTCCTACATTAAACTGGCAAGGGAACAGTCCTGACATGAATCCTATTGAAGCTATATGGGGTAACATGAAATCAAAACTTGTGAAGAAGAACCCAGCTTCATTGGACAAAATGAAAGCAGTTGTTCAAGATATATGGTGCACTACAAGTGCAGACTACTGCCAAACGATTGTAATGGCAATGCTACAAAAAATTCAGGCCAAAGTTCAAGCAAAAGGAGGCTAGACTAAATATTTATTGCATTATTTTCAAACATTTGTCTCATTATTTCATCATTTGCATACATTTGTCCAAGTTACACTCAATGCCACAGTGTCTTTATGGCATGGAAAACATGAATCCATGAGCCAGTAATGATAAATAAAGAACAACATAGTAGCCAGAATACTTCACCAATAAAATAAAAAATATGATAAGTTACCAAAAAGAATAATCACCAAAACATGTAATGAACCACACTATGAGATAATTGAAGTTGCCCTAGCCATGAGCCAGGAATGCTAAACATTAATAAATAAAATTCAGACTATTAATGAAAAAACTAATAAATACTTGATGATGAAAAGAGAAAAACTTCATGCCACAGGAGTCATTGTTACTACAAGCCAGGAAAGCTAAATGAAAAGCAAACAAACAAAATACATATAAAAACACAAAAAGAAATGCAAAAACCCAAAGGAAGCTTACCAGATGGTAAAAAGAGCAATGCTTCCTGCAGCAGGAGGCGTTGATGCAGTCATTAGCTAGGAATGCTACATGAAAAACAAACCAGACAAAGCTATAGAAAAATCAATGGATAGATGTAAAAACCTCAATGAACACATAATTGACAATGATAGGAGTTCACACAACCACTAGCATCAAATTCTACATTAAAAATATCTAATAAAAATGTAAATGGTTAATGCAAAAACATAATTGAATACATACTAGATATTTAAATTAGAAATACTTCATGCAATAGATGTGGTCATGTGACAGAATTGCTAAACAAAAAATAATTACAATATGTATAACACTCAAATGATACAGGCGAAAACTTGACTGAGTACTTACCAGATGGTGGAAGAAGCTATGCCTTCATGTCGCAGGAGTCTAGTCAATAACAAGCTAGAACAGCTAAACAAAAAAGAAATATGCAAAACAAAGATAAGAATGAAATGATACATGCAAAAACTTGACCAATTACTTACCAGATGGCGGGAGTAGGTATGCTTAAGCCACAGGAGTCCAGTCAGGAACAAGATAAAACAGCTAGACAAAAAGGAAATAAGCAAAACATGGATAAAAATTAAACGATAGATGCGCAAACTTGACCGAGTACTTACATGAAGGTGGAAGGATCTACATTTCATGCCACAGTAGTTGAGTCGGGAACAAGCAGAAAAACTAATGAAAAAATATATAAACAAACCATGGATAAAAATGAAACAATAGATGCAAAAACTTTATTGAGTACTTGCAAGATGGTGGAAAAATCTACACTTCATACCACAGGAGTCAAGTCAGGAACAAGCAAGAAAAGCTAAACAAAAAAGAAATAAGCAAAACATGGACAAAAATGAAACTATACATGCGACAACTTGACCGAGTACTTGCCGGATGGTGGAAGAAACTATTCTTCATGCCACAGAAGTCGAGTTAGAAACAAGCAGAAAAGCTAACCAAAAAAATAAATAAGCAAACATGGATACAAATCAAAAATTGGAAAGATGGTGGAAAGAGCTACGCTTCATGCCAAAGGAGTCGATGCAGCCACAAGATAGAAACACTATCCTAAACAGAGAGAACACTTTAAAATAAACCAACTGATAGTAACTTTGATTACCTAAATACTTACTAGATGAAATAAGGAGTAAAGATTCATGCCACAAGATGAGTCAAAGAAGCCACGTACGAGTCATGGACGCTAAACAAAAATTGAAACAAACAAAATATAGGAATAAAGCTAACAACAAATGCAAAAAAATTAGATCATTACTTACCAGAAGATAGCAGGAGCAATGCTTCATGCCATAGGCAGTATTGAATATATAAATAAAAAAACATTATATAGAGAAGAACATGGTAAACGAGAAAACTCAACTGAATACTTATAAAATAATAGAAGGAGCATCTCTTCATGCTAAATAAGGAGTGTATGCAGCCAAGAGCAAGAAAAATCTGAAAAAAATAAAATAACATTAAAAACATGAAAAATCTGAACAAAATAAAATAACATGAAAAATTGATATTGTGAAATTATACAACATGCATAACCATTAGAAACACTAGCTTTGAGAAAACTAAGAGTACCAAATGTAATGGAGAATGAGTTCATCATGGAGTCAAATCCAAGAAAGCTGCAACAAGGAAAAGAACAACCAAATGAAATGAAGATCAAGCACTAAACTTTCAATAAATGTAGAAAACAATCACTTGAATTTGTAAGGGTTAAACTTAATGGAACATAACAGCAGATGAGTTATTGAGTCACCAGCCAAGTATAGAAAATATCATTCATTAAGTTAGTCAGAAGGTAAAACCTAAAAGTATTAAAACAGTATTATAATCTCTGTACAGGGGGTTTCAGTGGTATGTTGCAAAACATTGTGGGCATGTAGAATGGGTCCATACAAGCCATTTATGCTAATGTAGCAATAGGCGGAATTGCCCGGTTAGGGTGCTGGTAGTCACCAATGATCAATGCAGTCTCATTTTGGGCCTGATGTGTTTTGATTTGTGATTGGGTGTTAAGCAAGTACAAGCCATATCTGATGTTTATTCTGTTTATTGAAACAAGAGCACAGATATTCATAACAGCTGTTCAAAGTGATGGCCACCAGCGTCAATGCATTCGGTGCACCAATGGATAATGTTCCGAATAACCCTCACAAAAATGCCAGGTGTTTGCTGCACAAATTTGCAAGCGACTGATATCCAGGCGATTAAGTCCTCCACAGTCTCTACAGGTGTTTCATAGACAAGGCCCCACAAGAAGTCCAATGGTGTCAAATCAGGAGACCATAGTGGCCATGGCTTGGGACCTTCTCTGCCAACCCAGCGGACGGGGAATGTATCATTTAGCCATCCCGCACCGCCTGTGCGAAATGAGCAGGTGCACCGTCGTGCATAAACCACATGTCTGCCGCACGATGAGTGGAACACCCTCCAAGAGGTCAGGGAGCACATGCTGCAGGAACTGGTGATAAATGTTACCATTTAGGTGCAGTGGCAATATGTAAGGACCAATCAGCCGGTCACCAACAATGCCAGCCTACACATTGACAGAGAACCGCTCCTGATGTCCCCTGATATGCATGGCATGTGTGTTTGCATCATCCCATATGTGACTGTTGTGACTGTTAAAGAGGCCATCCTTTGTGAAGCAAGCCTCATCGCTGAACAAAATAGACATGCCAAAATGAGGATCATAATGAATGCGGTCCATGTATTACTCGCAGTACTGCTCACGGATGGCAAAGTTGGTTGGACCCATAGCTCTAACCCTCTGTTCATGGTAGGGATGTAGCAATTGCTCGTTCCGGACCCGCCAAACTGTTGTGTGGTTGGCACCTATAGTATGTGCAATAACACGTGTACTGGTTGGCGAATGGTTGGCCACCCGTTCCAGAACAGCTTCCTCGAATGCAGGGTTTTGTGCACTTCTCCAACCACCATCAGCTCTCCTAATCTGCAGCGTTCCACAATCTTGCAGGCACGGGCCAATCGCAACAAATCTAGCACGACATAGGTGTCTCCATGCAGGAAACCTCTCCTGGTACATTCTTGCAGATTGCCTTGCATTCCCATGTGCTCCTCTGTACACAATATGCATATCTGCAAGCTCAGCAAAGGTATATCGCTCCATGCTGTCAGTCTGAAATGAAACATGAACATGGTATGCGGCATGCAATTGCCATCGTAAAAATGGCTAGTACAGCCTCCAGTACCCTAACGTGGCAATTCTGCCTATGGGTACATTACATAAATGGCTTGTATGGACCCATTTTACATGCCCACAACATTTGGCAACATAGCACTGAAACACCATGTATATGAAATGTTTAGCAAATACTTACATATGCATGTAAGGAGTGTTGATGTAATGGACCACAAAACAAAGACATGAGATTGCAGAGGCTGGAAAGCTAGAAAAATATTGATATATACAACAAAATATTCAGTTTCGCATAAGCACACAACATGTAGTTTTGTATGCATTTTAACACTTACCGGGTACTACAGGTCTAAATGCTTCGGATCTGTTATTCTTCATTTGCACCTTAAAGTGAAGACAGTTGCTGTAGGCTCCTTTTCTTTTTCCACATCAGCTGAGTCTTCATCATGAACTAGACTCTCATGAGTATCTGAAGTGTTTTCATTCCAGGATCTTTGTAGTAATCTCTTTCTAGTGGCAGCAATATCTCTTTTTAGTTCTTGCAGTGGCATTCCTCTTACAAATCATGAGTCAACAATTTCTGGCAGCACTGACTCCATGAAGAAATCCTCTAACTTCTGTACTACATTTTTCCAAAAAAGTTTGTCTGTTTTGATGCAAATGATGTTATATGCACCTGCAGACCAAAATATTACATCACACCAATCTCTCTTTGTGATGAAATGCTTCTCCGTTGCTATCAAATTTTAGGCCAATGGCATGCCCTGGCAAGCATCTTCGAAGCATTGAACATTTCTTGCCACAAATGGACATTTAACCTCCAATAGACCATGTTGAGGCAGAAGTCCATCAGGGCTTGTGCACAAAAATGGCTTCTCTTGGTCGATGAACAGGCCACATGTCTGCACCTCCCATCCTGCAATCTGTGCATATTTGGCTGTTGCTTTTTTTTCATGCTCCAATCCATACCTCATAGCTTGAGTGGAAATACATTTCGGATATAGCATCTTCTTTACGAAGTTTTTACAACGAGTTGTAATATTACGTGCAGCTACATGTTTAAAAAATGATGACGGTAATCTTTTTTCCGCTCCTTCATCTATTTGGCATTTTTTGACTGACCACATGTTATTCTTTTAACTCATCGTTGCTATAAACGTAAAGAGAGTCCACGTGCTCTTGCGGAAGAAGTTTAAGGGTGGCTTCATCGATGTCCTTCCTTTGAGCATGTTCACCATAACTCTTGTCGCTGCAAAGTTTTTCGAAATCTTTTCTTTTTTCCTCGAGATACATTAATCTGTGACAGATATTATATCTTCTCAACCTCTCTCGCTTCGTTACAAATCGACAATATGGCGATCTTGGACTTGTTCCAACAATCACTGCATACTTGTCTTCTATATCATCCTGCTTTGCAGTATTCAACAAGCTTTACTCCCACATCTTTAAACATTAAACTCATAAAAGTTTCTGCTGCATTACTGGTGGCATTAAAAATTAAAGTCCTTGCATCTTTGACTAAAACTCTTTTCACTTCGCCATGTTTTCCAAAAACATAATCCTGGCCATTTTTAAACTCTGAAATGAGCTCCTTGAGGGTGTCATCATTTAACACGCAGTTGATGCCAATGGCGTGATTTCAAATTGCTATCTTTGCTTCATTAACCACTTGGGGAATTTTCCTTTGTAACAATTTTCTGGCCTGCAGTTCATCAGGTCCAAAAAAGGCATGTGTGGACTTTTAGACTTTTTCTAAAGCTCGCCTGTATTTTTCATAAGCATGATTAGCACATTTCACGTTTTTAATTTGTCGATCATATAAGATTTGTGGTTGGATTTTTGCCATCGTAGTGGCATCACCATCTGCCACTAAACGGGTGCAGTGAACTTTGTGGCATTCCTCCAAACATTGTAATCCTTCAACAATGATCTGGCTCTCCATCCCTGTTGAAGGCCCCATTCAATTTTTCAAGCAGAAGTGACTTTTCTCAGTTCGCCTTCCGCTGGCAATTGAGTTGCAGGTCATGCAGACTGTGTTTTACACCAAGAAAAATGATTTTCTTGTTAGCATTTCCTATTATCAATGCAACTCCGCTGGCAGCATTTTAGCTATGTAAATAGCTTCACTTGCTCCATCCTCCATGAAATTTGATGCTTATGTTGTGGTTGCCGTCCTTATCGAACTCTTGACGCTGTTTTGCTAGTTCTTTTTCTTCGTTTATTGCCAAGAGAATACTATCCTCTGTGCATGATTGCAAAACTTCGCCAATGCTTCTTGCATTTTATGAATGTTGGCTGACTCATTTATGTAAAGTTCATCATTTTAAATTTCTCCTCTTTCTGAGATGATCCACTTCCGGTTTTAATGGCTCCCAAAATAGCTAATTTGTTAACTGAAGCCGGTTTTTTCTCAGTGTGGACAATTTGTGTGGCCATACACATTAAGCTGCTGCATACAAACTTCATTGAGCAGGAGATTCCATGACTTCATTTCTTTGAAATCGTAGTTCATATTTTCATGTTGGTTGCTGGTGTTATAATCTAATAGACATTTTTAAACCCTTCCAAACATGTTTGAAGTTCTTCACAAATATTACCTTTATGTGCTGTTGATGTTCCTGGTTGATTGTTATCAACAACCGCTGATGGTAATGTTACTGGTGCAAAACAATACTATTTTGAACTTCTTCATCAGGGTTGGTACTTGCATTTTTTGCCTTACCTTACGAGATCTATGTTCTCGTTGCTATTTGGAACGCTTAGTCAAGTGATGCTTCCTGTAACTCTTTTATTTCTTTTAGATCCCATGGTCAAGTGAATGTAGAATATTTCTTTACTAAATAAAGTGAAAAGTTTACAAACGAAGGAATATCGATATTAAGTTATTTGTTGTATATTTCAATTACTTGTGTTCTTGGGAGCGCTCACTTCTAACCAGTCCTTATTGCAATTGTGGGCCAAATAGATTCCAAGATCTAAAATGTGACCATGTAATATATGCATTGCATCACCAAGTGACAATTAGGAAATTGAATGACGTCAAATTGACCTCATTTCATGGACATTTTCAAAAAGCATGTCTCACGTCGAAAATGACATCATTTTTTGTTTATTTTCAATTTAACTCAGTACCCTATAGTTAGCAAGTGAATGCAATACGGCAGGGGAGATGTATTTTGTTCATATATTTATGTGCGGTTCTTGTCCCACGTGAAATCTAAATTCTATTATTTATGCACATAAGTTATGTTTTTTGTTAGAAAATATTTGTTCTCACAAATGATAGTGTTTTCACCTTAGACAATTTCACTTTTCACTTTGCAAAAATGCAAATTTTCTAAGGGAAAAAAAGAAATTATCTGCAACAAATGAAATTTTATTTTACCTCGGACAATAGTCGCCCATAAATATATGGACAAAACAGTCCACCCCACAGTTCTGTACAGAATTTTGGGGTAGACTATTTTTTTCCATATATTTATGGGCAACATCTTGAGAATATCCTAATGATCAATAATTGTCCCAGGTGAAATACAAATTCCATTTTTAATGCACAAATTCAGTGTTCACCTTGAAAAATTTCTTTATGCAAAAACGCCAATTTTTTAAGGTGAAAACTGATATTAAATTGCACAAATATTGTGCACAAATAGTGGCCATATGATTCTGTACAGAATATTGGGGTGGACTATTTTGTCAATATATTTATGGGCAAGTATTGTCTTTCATTTGAACTTCCAATTTTCAAGCACAAAAGTTTCGTATTTTCCTTAGAAAAGTTGAGTTTTCACATTAGGGAATTTGCGTTTTTAAGTAACAAACGTTATGTTTTCACCTTAGAAAATTTATTATGCATTAACAAAAATTTACTAAGGTTAAAACTGAAATTGTCTAAAGTGAAAACACAATTTTTCTAATGTGAAAACGTTAATTTTTCAGGCCAATGTTTCTTATGTAAAGAAAAACATTTTCTAAAGGGAAATCCACATTTTCCTATGTTACACAAGGCCCTCCTGTAAATTATTTGCATGTTTACTTTACAGAAATTTTGTTTTTTGCGTGATATGTGAAAAACTAAGGTAGGAAGAAATAGCTGAGCTCTTTTTACTGTATTTTAATGTAGTAATGATGTCATTCTCTGGTTCACAAGGACATCATTAATTTGTCCTAACCACGTCATGTTTGACTGAAATTTTCATGACGTAATTTAGGAATTTTTTTTTACAAAAACGACACTTCCCCATCTATAAGTGTGACGACACATACGCCTTAAACCCTAGTTATTTTATTACACAGGAATAAGGAAAAAATAGCAAAAAATAGTGATTTTCCAAGCATGTTTTGCAAAATAAATTTGTAGGGATAAAACCTATAAATTCCGTTGTGTTTCCTGCTATTAAAATACGCTGCTTCTTGGCTCATAATAGCTCGATTTTTATACCTTTTTATTGTTTGATGTGCTCTTTGATATTCGGAAGTCAAAAATCAAACATTTCTAATAAAATGTTTAAAAATAGCTCAAAAATCGTTGTTTTTCGTTTTTCTTTACGTTAGATTAGTAAAATGGTATGTTATCTGACATACTTATGTTTTTTCCATTTATAGATTTTATGTCGATATATTGAAGGAAATCTACACATTAAGGCGTGCGGTTTCAGCGATGGCATGGCCAATGTGTACATGCTCGCTACCGCCTGTGATAGGAACCACCACAGGGTGAGCGGGTTTCGCCATCATTGGCATGGTTGTGGGCGCAGAGCTAGCGGCTGCATCACCGACTCGTTTTAGGAGTCGTTAGTATTGCCGTGGGGTCTCTAACAATGGAGCTGGTCCTTGGGATTCATTAGCAAATCCCGCAGTCTCATTCAAAAGGTTTTATCATGCCTCCATATGGAGTTCAATATATGGTTCCAGCCTGAACCAAGGTGAGGATGAGCATTAGTTACCGCTCAGCAACGAAGATAGTATACGCGCGGTTAAGCGGCACCAGCGGTAGCTGCGACAATCGACGAGATGACGATAGTTGTACATCTTGCTCAGTCTCCAAACTCTCGATGGAGACGATGGCGCGCATATATAAGCGAGGATCACTGATGATCGGTGGGAGAGAATTTGACCTAGGTCGCTGTCCTCCCGGAGATATCAATGGCAGTTCACTGATTAGGAAATGCTGGAATCCTCTAAGACTTAGACAATGCGAGAGGGTTAAGGTTCAATGGAACAGTTCGGATTTATTCATGTTTGCTGAAACAACTATTTACAATACAGTGAAACATGAAATGATTATTGAATGAATATGACAACGAATCACAAAGGTATAATTTTGAACCCTCTCGCAGAATTTCAGTGGTCGGAATATTCTGGAAGTCTGACGTTCCCACTGAGTGATTGGAGCGTAGCTGTGGTTTCTTTCTCTCTCTCATTTTTGTACGTGTTCCTCCTTATATAGACTAGGGCCATCCAATGATAACTGGGCTGGAAATATCTAATAAGCCTCAGGTATTATCACCTGTCTGCCATTGGATTGGTTACCTGGTCCAAGGAGGAAGAGACAATAGGGTGCATCAAACCTGGGGGTTTGTTTGCTTAAAGAAAAATGGGTGGGGGTCGAAAACTCAAACCCTTATTTAGTTACGTATTTCAAATTTTGTTGTGGGAAAAATTTCCCTAATACAAGATTTGGAAAATGGTTGGCACTGTTGGATTCCCCGTTAAAGTAAGTACCAGATGGTTTATCCCCTTTCCCTAAATGTGTGTCGTCGCAATATAGTATATTCATAAATGTATTACGGTACTTATATTAAAAAATGCTTGTTTAATCATTATAAAAAATGTTATCCTAAATATGAAAATATCTCCTTCCCCCATCCTTGCAAGCTGTTTACATTGTTATTAGAGCTAGACACTCACTTCAGCACCAACGAGAAGTAATGGATAATGTTTCATGACCCTATTGTTAGTATTTCAGTCTGCATTTAGGAAACTCTCCCTTACAAGATTTACCTTTTCCTTTTCTAAACATTTAACTACTGGATACAAATGTCAAAAGATTGCATCAATTACTCATCAAATTGCATGTAATCCAGCTCGTGTAACTTGTGTGACATTCTTTGAAAGCACCATTCTATATGTATTGAGCCTGCTTAGCCTTATGAATATCTAGCTTTAAATCACCAAAACATTGAGACACATTAAAACTAATAAGCATTTTAAAGTACATTTTTCATGTGGTTTGGATGCCAGCTGTTAAATGTCTCCATAGTGGCAAGTCTAAATAAAAGAACCTGATGTTTGTTTGTTGTTTGTTTGCTTCATTTTTAACGTTGGCCTATTTCTGCAACATGAGGGCTAAACACCAACGCCAGGGAATGGATCTTCAACACCTACCTGGGAATTTAGCCTATGAGGGGGACTTCCACCCCCTCTCGAGGGGTCTTTAACGTGCAACAATTAACACGGGACCTCGGTTTAAACTCTCATCCGAAAGAGCCGCCACTTTGGGAATTTCTCCCATCTGTAAAATTCCCCCCGACCTCAACCTTGGAGCGAACCCAGCATCTTAGGATCGAGAGGCAAGCACGTAACCCTCTCGACACGCCGGTGTCGGCAAAGAACCTGATGATGGCATAATAAACGCCGAAACTGTAGTGCATATTTTCATTATTTAAATTTCTAAGTTCATGAAAAAAGGAAAGGTGCTTTTCATGCATTTTCCTCGACTACTTAATCATGTACTTCAATATCTTAAATTTTGAAAATTAAATTCTTAACCGTTTATTACAAGTTTTAGTTTGTGAATTCTCAGCATTAATGCAATCCGCACTACTTCGTTTTAAATTCTTTTAACAATCTTCATTAAGGGAAGATTTGGAAAGCTTTTGCAAAGTCAATCCATAGGTCCCACAATTCGTTAAAACGAATTTTGGGAAAAAAGTGGCTTTAATAAAAGAAAGCATTTCTTACAGTAGCTGATCCAGCGCTTACTCATTCCCCAATTGCAAAGGGACTTGTTTGTTTTATCTGCACGACCTTTCCGTTCCTAAAAGTGTAATTTAGCTGGCGCCTTTCGTGTTTGCAGCTTGCGTGTGCAGCTAAACGCTAATGGCTGCTACCACAGAACCAAATGACCACGTTTTCTTTGACGCGCTTACGGCTGCGGTTGGCATGCAATGCTGTATGCTGAGCAGCTGCAGCTTGACTGCTTCCGTGAGCAATCAAGCTGCCGCCGAACTCCTTGACTGTGCAATGCCAGCCGTGCCACAGTGCTGCCACCTTGCCACAAGAATGCTAAGATGCGCGTTTCTAGCCGTGCCAGTATAAACACCGATTTCGACGACCGACTGCAGTGGTTTCCCGCACATGCGAGCTGCAAACATGAAAGGCGCAAGCCATACTACACCTTTACCACACTGTAGACGTGTGTTAGATAGTCAAATTGTTTATGTAGCTTTAGAACAAAGAGCTTATGTGTATACAGGGTACGAATGTTGCACTAATGATGCGCGGCATACATAACCCAAGTAGCAATGGGAAACAAAAATGACGTCAAATTGACGTCATTTTTTGGTCATTTTTTCCAAAAACACGTCTC
>JAQGAE010001686.1:0-21497 GCA_034696685.1 Julus scandinavius
CTGACATTTGGTTGCTGAGAAAACACATTTTTACTTGATTCATGCAGGTGAGTCGATTTTTTTGCACTCAAGTGTATATATGCTTTCAATTTCATCTGTTTTATACACTGAAAACTCAAATTGTGCAGTCAGACTGTGCATTTATGCACATCAACGTGCAATTTTTGATATAATACACAGCAATTTGTGTTAAATTTTAGCAGTGTGTTATTCTGCACAGTGTTTTCAAATCACACAATATGTGCATTTTAACATTCCAAAGGTGTTATATTGCATATAAAAAAGGTAATTTTACACATTTAAGAGTGCAAAGCTCAGTTAAAACACATTATTTGCGCGCAACTATTTTACACATTTTTTGTGCTTTTTGAGTTTTTAGTGTATGGTCAGAGACAGAACTAACTAAATCTTGAAATATTATTAAATAAAGCTGATTATGTTCGATTCTCGTGTTTTCTGAAAAACTAGCTCAAAATAATTACAAAGTAATGCAAGTCACAAAATCTTACGCAAGCAATGTTCTAGTTAAGCATTTGCTAAAAAAATTTGGTCATTATACCATTAAAATGAATTAAACCATTAAACCAATTAAGAACATTAAATTGAATATTTCCTCTCCCTACCATATCACATTTTTATGATGAATGTAGAGTAACACATTGAATTGAATTCAAAATCAACACCAATTGTTTGTTAATTTACATCTAAAGCCAAATTACTTTAGACAGAAATTTGAACTCAAATTTGAGAAGTGACATTGTTGTTACTTGTGAAAAAAGAACACATTGTGAATTTGTAGTTTATAATTCCTTCAGTACTATAAACCTTCAGTATAATTCTTTGAACAAACATCACTATCATTTATTTTCGGAATTTCCTTCAGTTTCAGTCAATTTGTCTTGTGCCTGCCCTAACGGCAATGCAGAAGGATTTAGCATGCAAGCAATTAGTTGAAGACGCACGTTTTGGGTTTTGATAAATTATAGCTTAGCATGTTTAGCTTAAAATACATGTAAGTCTTGCTTGCTAGAAACCGATATTCGTGTAGGTGTACCACTCTTCAATAAATTTCACCCCAGAGAAGCTTTCAATCCCTTTTTTATAGCTACAGCCTACAGACCATGCATGCAAACGCCATTTTAATCGATATCTAGAATAATTACTTTTCTTCTGGGGGCCATCAATGGTTTGCTGACCCCGTTCTCGGCGTCCAGAGCACCCCTTTTTCTGTCGTTGACAAACACCTCATCGTCGCTTAGTTCATCATCATCATCATCGTCGTCGAACACTTGAAAGTCGTACGACTTGGTGCTGGCCGTGTACAGGGACGCCATCTTGGATGTCGATGGACGTGGTTTTATGGCGGATCTGTAACCTTTAACAATTGCATTTTATTAAACATGTATAATGAATTGTTCACGCCTGCCTGCAGGACAATATCCCAAAAAAACACGAATCGATTTTGTGGACTTTTTTTTTCTCGTAAGCTTATATTTATGATATTAGACCTGTTGACTAGACTGTTGATTAGTCTGTTGATAACTTAGTTTTAGTGGAATTAACGATTAGCTATAATCAATGTAATTAAATGAATAAGTTCTAATTACGAAAACATCCTTTTAAATTATTATGTGTGCCACAAAATCTTATTTAAAGTTTACACACCTCAATTTATATATCAACATCATAAAATCAGGCTAAATTCATTCATTTGTGCAGTATTTGGCTAAAGATTTCAACACTGCACAAACAGGCAATTTATTCTAATGTTGTTGTAATTACTTGACAATAACAATTATAATTTGTAATTATTACATGTTAACATACGAATAATGTTTAAATGTCGGTTGTCCTAAGAATGTTGTCGAGAATTTGGCCGCATTTAAGCATAAAATAAGAATTTATTAAAATTGGGAATATTTTTCTAACACCATTCCACCATTATCCGGTTTAATGTAAGTCATTTATCAAAATTTACTAGTGATATGAAAAAGTTTTTAAGCCTAATTCCGCATCCTGTATGTAATCTACTCCAGCAATTATGTGTGTCATCATGCGCCTACACGGGTGCGAAAGCAATTAAGGCTAATCTGATGTCTAATCTTAAACAGATGCTCAAATTTCAATTAACAAAAAAAATAAGGCCACACAAAATGCAAACAAGATAATATCGCATAGCTTTTTGCTTAAACAAATAAACTTGAAAGTGCTTATCCACATAACAACAGTGTTAGCAGTGATTGCTATAATTCGGGCGCACATTAAAGTACTTTTTTTGGTGGTAATTTAAGTCATACAACTTAAGATAACGAGCGTTTTAAACTAATAAAGTTTGTGATTTCCGCGTTATCTTATCTTCTGTTTGCATTTTCTCTAAACTTATTGCAACTAAACCAACTGGCAAGATTTTACTGGTATAAAATTTGGAAACAATATATCTCTCAGTATGAAGAACAACAGCAACCTGCACTTAGAAATGATGATTTTATAAACACGAAAATGTTATAATTTCTTTGTTTGCATATAGAATAGTACTGCGCATTTACGGTTGTTGAATTGTGATAATGGCCATTTTGAAAATGGAGGTTTTGTAAATTGCTAATTAAGGCTATTATGTTTATGCCGGCAATTCACATATTTTACGACTGTTTTTTTGCTTTTAGAAATTATTTTAACATAAAATCAAAATTCCTTCATGTAAGTTTTATGGTACTATTTTTTGTGAAAATATTGCAATTATCACTGTCAGTAGATTTTACTAAATATCGCAATATTGATGTTTAGGATAATGTTAACATACGCTTTATTTATTTGAATGTTTATATTCTGGTTAAATATTAATATTGAACAATACTGTATTTCTGTACTTCCGTTTATTTCTACAGTACATACACTGCTATACTGTTCCAGTAATTTAAACATATTTTCCTTATCAAATTGTTGCTAAAACCATTAAAAAAGTTTAATAACTTGGAATATGGATGAGTTGTAGAGTAAAATTAATTTAGAGCATAGTTTAGAGTTAATAAATGGAATTTGAGAAATCTAATAGCGATAAAGACTCATTTTGCTATTATTTTTCTTAAAAATTATCATAAACTGTATTGTCTTCAGATTATAATTAAATTTAATTCCAAAATGCTGAACTTTCGCATAAATATAGTTTTATGTTGTTCGGCAGTGTTTGTCAATTTTTGGTACCAACTGCACGTTTGCGTTAAGTAATACAATATATTGCTTTCACTGTTGCCCATTTTACAAACTAAACACACTGTTGCGTGGGTGTGCCACACATAAAAACAAACCAATTTCCTTGACCATCGTTTTCCTCATTATCGACATAATGGCGTTGTAGCTTTTTGTTATCTACCAAAGCTTGTTTACGAATTTGTGTAAAAAATAGAGTTTTACACTAACACGTTAACAAGAGCCAAATGTATAACATTTAGTGTTCTCGTTTTAAAATTCATTCAAATTTTCAGACAATTTTTTTATCTGCTACACAACAAAGAAATGAAGATAAAAAAAGCTATCAAATGCGCAATAGCACATGTAGACATTTGAAAAGCACAAAAGTGGAATTGTTATAAAGCGTAACAAAATCGATTTTTTTATATGTGTATATCGAGCTGTGTACAGCATGCTGAAAGTTTTACGAATACAAACTACTAAATTTTTAAACGGGTGGTTCATAAATAATATGTAGCATTTTTTAAATAAACATGACAGTTTATATCACCATAGTCAATACTCTAATTTTAGAAATTCAAATATAACTTTTAAAAACCCAGAATAATTGAAAATCGATTGTTAAGTCACATTAATCAACATGTTTAATTAATATTAAACTTGAGAAATAAAGTAATTGCATAAAACTCTAATTAATGAATTTTGGAACTTAAAACAGCAGTTAATCCAAACTTTTACTACCTTAACACTATATTTAATCATTGATCATTAGAATTTCAAACTAAAATAGCCAATTTATGTTAAAACTTACAGAAACATGTTTAAATATATTAAAATTTTGCAAAATGCATATCGTATTATGTAACTTCTATTATGTATTATGCAAATTCTAAACAAGTATGGTCCATGAATTATAAATATAAATGCTTATAAATAACACCTGATATATAGAGTAAAGAGCTAACGAGATGAGTGCAATAGCAAAAAATCGATGTGTTAAGTCACATTTTCATCAGATTTTCACCTTTACTTCTGCGCTTCATCAATGTGATCACGTGGTTCGAAACGTAACGTCACCCATATCCAACCTTATTCAAACACTGTTGAATTTCCCAAAATCGCATATAGTGAATTTCACCATAATTTTACCACATCACCATCTAAACCCACATTATAATTCAACACATAATCCTAAAAGCATATTTAAAAAAACAACTACAACAACATACCAGGAAACATCAAACAGACAGACCTTACCTCAATACGTCAACTGTGGATAGGTCATCTTCAACGTGTAACATGTGGGTTAGGGAGCGGCCCTAACCTTTGCCCTTTAGCAGATGAATTGCAGTCGCCTATTGTGATTTTTGTAGATTAAACATAGTTCCATGGCTGTCTCGAAACGTTAACATATGGCACGATGTGCTTATCCAGAATTTGTACATTTTTCCTAATCCTAGTCTCGCTCGTATGGATATCGAACACCAGAGGGAGCTCTGGCTGGATCCACCCATGGTTACACTGACGCATCTCCCTCGTCACCATGGCAACCGGCCCGCACGCATTAACATGCCAGTCCCTCGGTCGTCGGTCGTAGTGCAGCACTGAGGGATTTCCCTCCCCACCTCCTTAAGCTCTCTCTCTCTCTTTGGCTACCCAAACCTGAAACATTAAGCACACAAATCATTTATTTATTGGATGTTTTCGAGAATTCAATTGATGGTACATCCATCCACCTGCCGGGGGCATTTGTCATTTATTGGTTTTGAGCTGGAAGAAGTTGTGCTGGAAAACCATCATTCCTGCACGTGTCTCACATGGCAGTGGCCATGCTAACCAATGCAAAGTTCTTGGACTGTCGTACTGACCCAACACATAAGTCTGGCAAGACTGGTAATGGTGGATCTCGATTGCATGACTGCGTTTATGGTAAGTTTATCCTGTTTATTACCGGTTTCATTATTCCTGTCAGGGAGGGTTTCCAATATGATCGTTGGTTCAAGCAGTTGCCAATGGATGTTTCTTCTTATCTTATCTGGGAGTGACATTGTTTTTTTTACTCCATCTTAAAATCTTTAAAATATTATGGTAGATGTAATTGTACAGTAACAATGATTTCAAACAGTGTTTTAGCAGGCTATGGTATATATTAAACTTCCTATGCAATTATTGTTAATTGCTGACTCGATTTAAGGACTTTCATTTTGTCGTTCAGAATTGATTATTGCTTCAATGAAGTTGTTTTAATTAACAGTTCTTGATTGGACTAAAAAAACAGTTGAAACCCTCAGTAACACATGAATAAACTATTAAACTAACATTTTTGTTTTTAGAAATTATGTTCACTGTGAAACTGCCATTTTTGTTTTATTTTATGCACACAAAAAATACCTGTATATTGTATAAACAAACTTGAGAAAAATCTAAAATCGAAAGTTCGATTTTGGATTCTTGCCATACTTGATATTTTTAAAAATACACTGAAAATAGTAAAATTTTACAAAAACATCACATCTCAAGTGCAGGATATAAAATATTTTTTATAAAAATAAAAGTTCATTGTCTATATTGAGTTCCTGTTAATGATCAACGATTAAATTTAACCAGTGTTTGTTACTGACCGCTAAATTTAACTATAAAGTTACATAACTTTTTTGCACAATATAACAATTTGAACAATCAGTATTTATCGTTAATATATAATTTCTATGCGTAATTAAAATAAAGGTCTTATAATTGCTGAGTTGCATCTAATTATATCAGAGATATTAAACCTGTCTAAATATATGAAAAATAGTTTTGAGATAAAAAAAAAATGCTTATATTCGATGAATATGCATCTTTTTAAATATTTACAAGTAATATGATCATATTAAGCTCGAATATGTACCTACCAAAGTCAAATCTATCCATTTAGAGGATCAATAGAGATGTATTAAATCCCTCTTAAGTGACTTTTAGTTTTCTTTTTTTAATCAATCAAACATTCGAAATACATGAACATTTTAAAACGTCTAACACAAAACTAGACGGGTTTGTACGTGTCAACTTTAGGCTTTCATGCCATCTGTTCCTTCTAATTTTTAATCCTGTATTGAATAATTCATTGCAGCCTCAGACTAATCCGGCATGCAGACTAATTATTAATATAAGGCGACAATTGAAAATGTCTCACGCATACCAAAAAAGCATGACAGAGTTAATTTGTGTAGTAGAGTGCTCTTCCGCACATGCCAAACAACATCGTCTGGTAATGTACTGAATATATGGCTCTATTTTGGCCTACCAATCGGGTCAACCATAAATATTTAATGTCACTTCGTCTAGGTTATAGCTGGAAGATTTTCCGACTTTTCGTGGCATCGGAGAAACATCGAAGTCTAATTTGGCTAGGGCTGTTTCTATAGATACAAACGTTCAATAATTTACGTTTATTGCTATATTTCTAAAAACGTGAATACCGATGCAATGACCTATTAAATTGCACCGACGCAGGAAAGGAGGCCATATAGAGAAACATCGATTTTCGTTTTTCTACCTTCCAACCAACCCTTTTGTACTAACTTCCCACTTGGTCTATTTATTTGCAAACATCAATTGCGTGTTCGTTGTTAAAACGCAATTCGTGGAAACATGTGAATTGCCTTTGAAGGCAAACTGTGTATTTGGTTCAATATTATGTTTACCCGATTTGGATACTTTTACGAAAATATGGGTGATCATAAGACCTTAGCCCATATTGCATATGATCGTATTTGATAAATTACAAACATGACTCAACAAGTGACTTGAACTATAGATTATATATATAATGTTAGAAATCATGAACTCAGTTTTGAAACTGAAGTGCTTTATACAGGATGTTTAAAATGTATCAGTTATTTAACTATATATAAAATTTCAACCAGGAAGTGTCAAAATACTGGAGTGTACATAGAGTAAATTATATTTTTATGGAAAATCTCAATACATATTATTACATATCAAGTTCTAACAGATCGACGAATGTTTGGAACCATGTGTGTGGGCTTTATATATCTAAATTGTATTGCTGCTAATGCATCTATTGAGAATATGAGAATTTGAGAATATATCATTAGTACCAGACATGTTTATATTAATTGTAGGAGTTTAAACATATTAATTTATCATTAGTTCAAAATATTAGAAATGACAATACTGTAAAAATCCTGTCTTGAAATGTTTATAACATTATCGAAACAATTGGTCCCATTCTGATAAGATATAAAGTATTACAAATTAATTAGCAAATAACTCTTTAAATTTAAGAAATACATGAGAATCTATAAATTGTGTATGTTAAATAAAACCATTTCTAATCGTATTGCGAGGCTAAGGACAACATACTCTAAAAAGGGTTCATTCTGCTATTAACACGAATTACAATTTGTGACCTGCAATTAATGACAAAAATATGGCTGACCCTGTACATAAGAGATGGTATTGTATATCATCCTTCGCCAAATTGAACTGTTAGTCGTTGCCATCCTAAGTTAATGCGGTAAAGTCACGCTCTGTAGAATATAATGGGATACAGTAAATCAATTACCAATTTGTACCGCTCAGAAAGTATAACTAAATTGGTGTTCTGCATCAAAGGGTTTTTTTACGGAAATAACCATGTCAAAAGTCCGTAAGCCCCACTGTGTAATTTCCAGTTGGAATTTCAAAGATCTTATCAATACTTGAAACGTGTTTTTCGTTTCCAACTGGCATTTCCAGGACCTGTACATAAAATATGACACGAACGGAGTGTTTGTCGGTTACCGCTGGCAACAGGAACAATGCTGCTTAAGGACATTTAAATTTTTCATGTTGAGTGCTTTTATCCATTAACTCCATCTCATCTAGATTATATCCTAGAAAGGTTAAGTCCATCGAAATGGAATTTTCTGAAAATTAACGTGACTGTTCTACGAGCAATCTGGATTATCTCTAATGCACGGGATTAAGATGCTAGGAAATCGTGTCATTTTTCGTATGAAGTTGATCGAAAATCAATAGGGTTTATGCAGATTTCGCATTTGGTGGCATCGCATAACTTTAATAAATCATAATCACCGTCCTACCTTGCTTATAATATGTTTTTTCTATACACCAATGCAATGTACGTAATAAAAGGCACGTGAACATGTAGTTTTAAAGCACGTTCACACGATAAAACACATACTAGTTGAGTCGAAATATAACATATTAAACACATCTGCTTTAGAAAATAATTTTTTAGAAACGGCAGCCAGAAATTTATTGCTGCCCCTAAACGTAGGCAATCACTGCCAACATAAGTGCATGGCGGGAATGTTGTTTTAAGTCTGTATATACGAGGGGCGGTCAAAAAGTCTTGCATATTCGTTTATTATTCAAAAACCAGATGTCGCACATAAAAACTGAAATAACCATTTTAATGAGCAGGAAATTTGGTAATTTCCAATGTAAGACCCGAGTTTGTTGACACATTTATCCCAACGTTTGATGAGATTGGTTATACCTCTCTCGTAAAATGCGTTATGTTGGCTATGCAGATATTGCCTAACCTCAAGTTTTACATCATCGTCTATTTGGTAATTCTTGACCCCTCAAGTGTTCCTTTAGTGGACCAAAGAGATGGAAGTCGCTTGGTTAAAGGTCGGGTCCACTAAAGGAACACTTGAGTGGTACAAATTTCCAAACAGACGATGATGTGAAACTTGCGGTTCGGCAATGTCTGTATAGCCAACAAAACGCATTTCACGAACAATCTCATCAAACGTTGGGATAAATGTTAAACAAACTCGGGTCCTACATTGAAAAATAGCAAATTTCCTGCTCATTAAAATGACAATTTCAGTTTTTTTGTACGACATCTGGTTTTCGAATAATAAACGAATATGCAGTGCATTTTGACCACCCCTCGAAGTTAATCGTTATAGATTATATAGTTAGCTTATCTCGCTCAATTGGATTTTTTTGAAGGAACATTTGGTGCATTTTCTCCTTGATTAGACTTAGTCTATACGGTCTCGAGTAAAGATCATGAGCGTGATCTGTTTCGTTTACAAAGAGAAATTCGTTCCAACGTAAGTAATTTAAGTTAAGTTCAATTTCAATCGCACTTCATCACGCTAAATTGTAGGGATAGAATAGAAGATTCGCACTCTGCACTATATGGTGTGTGTTTTACCCAGGGAAATTTCCCAAATTATCCGCATTGGCGTCTTTTTTTTTTTTTTTTTTACGAAAGGTTATGTTGAAGGGCTGATGAAATGGGCGTGTAACGATGATTACGTGCAAAATGACGGTACTATTTTCTGCATCACTTAATTTGAGTTGATAATAGCGCAGTTTGGCCCTCTAATAATGAAGGCGTATGATGTCAAAACTAATTTCATTTTTGTAAAACAAAATCAACCTTAGGCAAGGCTAGTAAAGCGTGCGGCATAAAACGTTTTATATTGCATGTCTCACGCTCATATGCCATCAATTTTAAGCAAAAATGTATAAAATAAGGATTTAAACACTATTTTGGGTCTGTAAATCAATTGTGATTCGCATGTTCAAATGTTTATGCGCTATACGTTTTAGAGCGTTTAGTGCACAAAAATTACCATGGAAAATATCATAAAACACGCAATTTAAACAATGCTTAGATATTGTGGATATTTTTAAAGACTAATTAAATTTTGATGAAATCATGCAATTGCTTAATAATCATATTGATAATGTGTAATTGCAGAATTATGTGTACATTAAACAATGTTTTTGGAACTGATTTACTCTATCACTAGGCAGTGAAACTGTTTTAGAATATTTCAGAGCACAGTGCCCACCAACATATCTTTGTTTACGAATAAACAAAAATTGTACAGTTTTTCGTGATTTTGTTTTGTGTGTAATCTATCTCACCCTTGAAATCTGCTATTTGCACTTGCACCTAGTGCTCAGCACGTGATTGCAATTTCGTTAATAATTAACTGGCAGCAGCCATGCTCATGATTGGTTCGTTTATTTGCTCATTATACATATTTTTTTTAGAAATCCTTTCCTACTTATGAAACCATGTTCAGCGACAACCCACGCTATTCCAGAATCCTGGTCCATAGCCAGAATTACACTAACGGCAAACCGAAAATGGTGGAACTTAGTCAGGGGTACATTAGTAGTAATTATTCTGGGAATATATATATATATTATAAGATATGCATTTGCATTAGCTTTTCAAATTTTTTTTTCTATTGTGTACCAGTCCTATTCGAAGCATCAGGGTAGCTCATGTACATAAAGATTCACCACCTTCACCACCATCCAAGGAAAGCAGCAGCACGGGCATTTCAACTAAAGATCTACTGGGTCGATATCGTTCCAGATATTTTGCCAGGTAATTAGGGAATGGAAAACAGAAAATTGAAAGTGATACCAACACAAATATTGTGCTTAGGAGACAAATATACGAAATATGAATATGAAACCAATATTGATATTGTGATAACGAAGTCCAGTTTATTGTACATGTACTGTATAATAGTTCCATTTTTCTAAAATATATTTTCATTTACCAATAAGTGGTTAATGAAAATTATACAATTAAATTAAGTATTTAAAATAACAAGTTTTAGAATTCCAAACCATAACTTATTCTTAGTTTTTAAGGCAAGTTATTCATTAAATTTTGTTTTGGATAAAAATGGTAATGGAATTAATATTGTAATTACTTTATTTAGCAGATGAATATTTCATTAAATAATCGAGCTTTTTAATTGCTTTTATTTACTTTAATTATTATCCTGTTCAAATTTCCTAATATTTAATTTATTGACATGAAACTTACCTTGTTTCACCACAATGAGTTCTTTAATATTCTGAAATAAATTTAACAAATTACTTCTAAGATTATTTAAACATACTGTGTAGTTTAAAAATATTCTGTAATCGTTTTCATGATAATATGTAAGTTTTGTTAAATTTATATTAAAAATTAAAAAAATTAATTGTAGCTTACTACATACCAAACTATTTGCAGCTTTCAGTTGCAAATTTCCTGATGAATTCCTTATCCTAGAGTCATAAAGTGCAAATGTGGTTACATTCATCGTTTTTTGTTATTTCAGTCCCATAAAGACTTCTCCAGTACGTCAAGTATCAACTTCTACACCAAGTCCATGTAATCTAGACGCCAAATCAGATGTTCGTACCGAAATTATACCACCAACGCCACCGTTCAGGAGTGTGGGATCCCAAACCGATTACAGGGACAGTGAGGCCCAAACCGATCCTTACTCACCACCATATTTCGTGCAACCTGGGACCAATCCCGAAATTCTTCTGCTGAAAGAGCTGAAATGGGGTTTGAAAATAGCTCCATCTAATTTCTAAACACATTTTTTTTTTAACTGTTTCGTCCATAAATGTTGCTTCATTTGTTTGATGTGATAGGAAAAGGTTTACCAGCTGGAAAACTGGAAGTGGAAATGATCCAAAGGGCAAGAGAAAGAAGAGCTGGAAGGGCATGCTTGGAGAAATGTGGAACAAGTGATGCAAAAAAATTAAGGAAAGTGCTACAATCGACAGATGTTCCTGTGGAAGCCGTGTTTTACAAAGAAGAGGTAAAATTCCTAACTAACAAGACTATGAAGTCCTGAAAATCCTGATAATTGAAAAAAATCATATTTACCATTTTAGTGCCTTCGAGTCTATCAGGACAAACGATTGGAATTATTAGAAAAATCACTCCAGGATTTACGTGAAATGCATGGCGATCTCATTCAAGATCGACTACAAACCTTGTGGAAAAGGAGGCATCGTGAAAATGATCAGAAATTATCAAAAATGCAGGCTGATAAAAGCAGAGGTAATTGCTGAAATTGTTAATTAGATTCACCCAGTGGCGGACTGAGTATGAAGATAATAGTTGCCAGGAGAAAAGAAGGACCACCCACAACTATAAGGCCGTCATTTAATTTTTATAATTAATAAATACAATTTTCAAAAACTAAGAGTAAAAAGGCACAATTCAAATTTCTGACAAGTGTAATAATGACAGCAAATGTAGTAATACATTTTAGAGTGCAAATAGTATTCGCCATATGCAATAAATACTAAATGTAAATACAGATTGTTATAATTTAATTTCTAAACTTATTTTTTTATTTTAAATAAATGGTGGAAATGTTTAAAGGGGCTCAATTAATCAGGGGCCAACAGCGCCATCTTATCATATTGGACAAACTGATACTCTGGCCAGTCCGCAACTGGATTTACCCATATACAGTATTTATATGCTCTGATAACTATTTATTACTGCCCTATATGTAGAAATTCGAAGAATTCAAGCAAGATTGAATGCAATTTCATCAGAAGGTTTTGACGTCCACTTGCCAAAGATTGTTACAAAAAGCTACAAAAATAACAACAACAATAATAATAGCACGAACAACAATAACAATAACAACAAAGAAGAAGAATATATAGGGGAGGGAAAAGATGGAAACCATCCAAGTAAAAAAGAAATTCAAGCCAGACTGAAAACAGCAAGGATGAATGGCACAACTAGTATAACGCGATACACAGGTTCAAATTCAGATGTTATATTAAAAAGAGCTCAATTCCAACAATAGATGTAGTCATGAAATGTATTTCATACTGCCCGAAAAACGATTTGAATGGATATAAATTTACATAGTAAATTTTATCCAAATCGATTTTTATATAACACTTAAGTGCAAAAAAAATCGACTCACCTGCATGAATCAAGTAAAAATGTTTTTCTCAGCAACCAAATGTCCGTTTTAAAATCGAAAATATGTATTTTGTAGACAATTTATTCTTCTTTATAATTCGCCTAATTTGCATAAAATTCCTGATTGCGTACTGAACTTAAAGCAACCGAAATTTGCATTATTTATGTCATATGCATTGTTGTACCTCGGTAAAAATGACCACTCCACCAGAAGTAGGCATTGGAGTTGCAGGCTATTCTCCAGAAAATTTCAACAGAAATCGTGTTCACACTAGGAGAATTATAAACAGGAATAAATTGTCTACAAAACACATTTTTTCGATTTTAAATCGGACATTTGGTTGCTGAGAAAAACACATTTTTACTTGATTCATGCAGGCGAGTCGATTTTTTTGCACTCAAGTGAAGGATGAAATCCATTGTGACTAGTCTACAACTAACAAATGCAACATAAGTTTTTTGGTATTACCTTCCAGATTTCTCAGGTCTAGACTGCATATTACCACGGGTAATTCTGTCTTCAAAACCCGAAGAAGGCAATTTTTTGAGCAACCCAATACCTCATTCAATCACTCGTTCTGGAAGACGTAACAGACTTGAACGGGACTTAGAGGAAGCTTACTTAAAAATATTAGGTAAATTCGATTGGGAAGTTAACAGAATGTTTTATGAAAAGAATAGGAGAATTATGGATTATTACTTATTACAATTGTATAATTACAGAAAAGAAGAAGTTGGCACCAACCACATCGCCCATCCCAAAAAAGGTAGGTTTCCAGTTAAATAATCTTCTTTAGTTAGTGTATTTGTTTAAAAAGTAATGCTCATAATAAAAAATAACATTTTCAACTTTATCATTAATTTTTCTAATATAAAAAACTTATAAAAAATCTGATTTGAAATTATTGATTAAAATCTCTCAAAAAAATGATTTTAATGAAATTCAGAAATATGTATTGCTATAAAATCTACCTTCCATCAATTCTTATTTATTTTTATTTTTGTATTGCTTTTAAGGTTTCACTATTTTCTTTGTTTTACAGACAATTGAAGATGCACAGACTCAAACAGAAAATTTTGAAAGATCAAATGGTCCAAAACGTGATGCAGATATCCAACATGAGAATCCATCCAAAGATCGTTCATATGAAGAGGAATTAAATGCGGTTCTTGAGAAGGTTAGCGACAATGGGAAGAGGGTTTTACATGGAATTTTTTAGTCCTTAGTAATTACTGTATTTTTTTTATCTATTACAGTTATTACGGGAGCATTGGGACACAATCGACGAATATTTCAGCCCACTATTGGTAGGAAAGTTTGGGGATCAAACAAAGATGCCTGAAGAAATGCAATAAGGGCAAATGTATACACTGTATTTAGATACGTATGCAAAGCTAACAACATTTCATCACCAAATTAATTGTTAGAAAAATGTACACACGAATTATAAAAGAATTTTTTACCTTTTCATGACAGAATATTTCTATGGTGAATGCTCCATTGTTGATAGTTCAGGCATTTAGGAATATGATGGGAATTATTATTGCCAGATTTAACTGTTAAGTAAAGCTCAAAGAATTATTTATGCAGAAGTAGTGAAAAGTTAATACATGTATGTGGAATTCAAAAAGAGTTAACAATATCTGAATAAACTAAAAAAAAAGAGGATGAAAACGTAAATGACATTACTGACGATAATATTTCAATACTATGATGATAATGGAAATACAATCTGAAAGTTGAGTTTTTTCAATTTCTAGATGTTTTCTGACCAAAATTGCATGAAAGAAAATCATTAAGTATCAATAGAAGAAAAAAAAATTGCAATATATGTAGATTCAAAACTTGATAACCACACATGTTTTAGTTTTTTTAAAGTTTCCTGCATAAACGTTATTTTATTTTTATGCTTTATTCAAACATTTATAAGAAAATTCGATCTAGTTCAGCAGTATTCAGAAGCAATTCAGTGGAAGTTTCTGGATCAGCAATAAAACATCAATTTTGATCAAAATTATCTATTCAAGAAGGTTGAAGACCACTGATCTAACCACATACCTCTACATAAATTATATTTTAAACACTAAAAAAATTAACTTTCATTATTTAAATTTCTTACGCAGTTCTCTTCCTTGTAATGTGATGACTAAAAAATGCTTTAAAATGTCTTCATTTTTTTTTCTCTAGAAAAAAATTGTCAAATTCAGTGCCAAAGCAGAACAATTATTAACAAATTTATCAATGTTAATTTTCATGAGGATACTATTTATGAATGAATGTGTTTAGTAGTAAAGGAATGGTTTATGTATTAAAATTACGATTACAGCTAGAGTTATACACACATTTACACTTTAATTTCATACAACATACAGTACATTATTAATGCAGATAAGCTGCAGTTTAAGTTACTGAAAAAAATGAATTAACAATTGACAGCAAATATCCATAGCAATATGAATATTTTGCAAAACTTGTTTGAAAAAGATGTGGTACATAACAATGCTTATGACAACAGAAAACATTGTGTAAGAAGTCTGAACCAAATCTGGAAAGACAACTTCACAGGCGACAATTTCGACAGTTTGCACCGATTTCAATATTAATGTTAAATAATTATATATAATAAAAAAAAACCTACCGAATTAAAAGATGCCCATAAAACAGCAATTTCAGCACTGAATAATACGTAGGATAATAGGAAACCCTGTCATTTTTTAATAAAAATTTGTCACTTAGAATCACAGAAAAACAATTGAATTCAATAAGGTTTTGGTTAAATTACTATGACTGCTCCTGATAATTTCTAAGTTTCATTATTGTGTTTGTTTTCTTTCTATGAAAAACAGAACTGAATATTCAATCAAAGTGATTTATTGGAATGTTAATATTTGTTTTATTATATAACTCAATTGTTGCTCGTTGCATCATTAACACATGACGCGCACATATTTCGATTAAAAAAAAACATAAAACACGAATAAAGGATTTCATCTTACTTCAATTGGACAACAAAACTGGTTGAACGAAGCTTGAGCTTAAAGCAGATCTTAACTCTTCACACAATGCGCGTCAAACGGCTACATTCGAAGCGGGTGATTCACACTGAAGGCAACAAGAGCCGGTCCGATCGTGCTGCTAAAATAGCGAAAGAAAAGGAAGATGTATCGCACTCAACCTTCTCGTCACTCGGACAGCAGCTGCTGTAGAAGATCGTAAACCGGGTCGAAAGAGCGTTGGTAACCGACTCTGGTCAGGTGGAGGTAGTCGTACATGTCGTGATGGCTGATGCAACCATCTGGCTGAACGAATCCTGGGTCGATACTTACTAACTGGGTCTTGGGAACAGTTGATAGACATTGCTCCAGTATTTCATTAACTTTTTGATTTTTTTCTCGCAGAGGATTTGGATTTTGACCACGAGGTAACAATTTCTTGCAAAAAAAAAAGAATAATCATGAATCTAAAGGCTCAGCTTTGTCCATTGTTTTTTAGCCACGCACAACAGCTGTTCCAAACTTCCAAGCAATTTTTTTTTAAACATTCATGCTGAAATTTAAAGGGACATGTGCTATATATTGCCATGCGGTCAACATATTTAGATATTCCAAAATCCAGGAACAACCATCAGTTTTAAAGAGATACAGCCACAACACCATAACAGGCACAAATAAAACCTTACCAAGACAACGATATAGGCTTGGGGTTGCTTTTCGGAAATCAGTTTCACGATTGTTTCAATTCCTTCTGCAACTTCTTCAGCTGTATTTCCATGATTGTTGGTCCCAATATGTACTACGATAACCTGGACATGGAAAACCGTCCATATTATTTCTTGAACATAAATATGGTTTGGTTAAAATCTTCATTGCTACTCAGCTTACCTTTGGCGTTATGTATTCCAATTCACCATTTTGGAGCCTCCAGAGTAGATTTTGTGTAGTGTCTCCACCAACGCCAAAATTCAACGCATGTAATGAAGCAAAACTTTTGGTCCACATCTTTAATAATCAATTACATGTACTATATTAATTGGTAGCATTTATATGCTTCATAACCCATTGTAATGGATTTAACAAATGTGCTTAGACCTCTGAAAGTCAGCTTTCCAAATTATCATTGGTATGCTGGCATAGGGCACACAGGTAAGCATTGTGTTACCTAACACATTTACATGAAAACGGCTGAAGACCATTTTAAATTTATGGACACTGAATAACAATATTGTGTTGATTTTTAATGAAAACAACACTGTCTAAATCTAAATTTCAAAGCAGACATTTGAGTAACGTGTACCAGTCGCCAAATATTATCGTTGCCGGACAACACACTGTCTTCGTTTGACCAGGGTAACCCTCAACAAGGTGATAAGCAATGATCACGTAGCCTATACTTACATCAGTCTGTCCTAAATAACAAATAATGGAGTCGCCCAGGAACAGCACATCTGGTTCTTTCTCCTTGGCCTCAGCGATGAACCTATTATGCTGGTAGTAATTTATACAATAATTAAAAACTAATGGAAATAAAACTGTCCTCAGGTTACCCCTGTGGCAGGATTGTACGTTGCATTTACCATGCTCAACCATTTGCCGTCTCCTGCCACGTCCTCCGCCAATGCTGCAACAGCTGCTGAATTCATCTTTATCTACTTTTGAGGAATTCTGACCTAATAATCAATAACAGATATTCTGAAATCTTTAAGTAAATTAGTAACTTTCAAACATGCAAAGGAGGCATTTCAGAAAGAAATTGCCTCTAGGGTCACAGAGGACGTTACGGAAACCTGAGTGGTATGCGCCAAAATCTCGATGTTTCGTTTTATGACGCAAACCGTAAAAATTGCATTATCTACACTTTTTGAAGTATGTTAATGAGAAGCGAACATAAAATACTAGATTTTTAGATCGTATACATTGCTACAGTAATTATAAACAATTTATAAATATGTGTTTGGTAAATATAAATTTCTCTGTGACCTATAAGGGATTCCGTATTGAGTTTCATCCCTAGTCCATACCTATCACGCCATCTGTTGCTATTCTTTACATTCTCGGTAATTTCATAATCAATCGCAGAGGAGCGAGCGGGGCGAAATTGACGCCATCTTGAATTGGGTTGAATAATTGCAAATAATTATACAGCAATATGTAGCAGATTTCCAAGATAAATTTAAAAAATTTGAACAACTAATTTACATAACGATCTATAAAATTGCAGAGCTTTAATGGCGAAAATCATTATTATGTTTGAAATATTCAGTTAGTCTTTTATTAAATTATAATGCAGCTCCTAATAGCAAATTTAGATAAAAATTAGTTTAATTAGCTCAAATTAGTACACATGCAACCTTCTTCGTAAGCAAGAGGATACATTTCTGCGTTATCCGAGTTATACAAGTATTTTTCATTTTTTGATTTACTATGTTTTATTCATTTTTTACTGTTTTCGTTAACATTAATACATAATGTGAATCCATATAAATATAACCTATAATTTTGAAAATTACTTTGAAAACCAGATAGATATACTTATATACATGTCGCAACATATGCTTTTTCAATTTTGGCAATATTCTGTACACGTAGACTACATCAGGGGTAACAAATTTATGTGAAAAAATTGAAATCTGAAGACTGATACTTTAAAGGGGTCAAATTTACAGGTAAAATAAAACATATCTCCCCTTATTAGATATAACAATGTGTCCATTTGACCATGTTTGTATAAGATAACACAAATAATACACTGCCAATCCAACATTTAATTTGATGCACACGTCACTATATATTGTCTACCCTGGGTCATTGGTCCCAATTTCAAACACATTTGTAAATACAGGCTCCGTCATAGTTTTGTACATGATATCTGGAGAGAATTTTGCCCTCAACAAATCAAATCTCAACCGATTTAGTACTAAGAAATTTTCATATGTGGGCTATACATATGTTCGTCTGCTATGTTCATATGCTTTGCTTTATGATAAAAACCTGATAGTTTTATGATAAGCGGATGTGTGAATCACAGCTAGACATTCATTTGAAATCATTGTTAGTTATTTTGTGCATAGGAAGAGGAGGAATTAGACCACAGTTAAGTAATGATGAGCAATCATGGTTCTTAAACTACTGTTTATAAAAAAGAATGAACTATTTAATTCATTTTTATGCAATTATTAGGAAGTTAAATTAAGTTTGTTTTGTGTCTTAAAGTTTATTAAATCAAAACGTAGAGATCAAGCTACCAAAAAAACTTCATATGAGAGCTTTTACTAAAAAAATCACCATGACTTTTAAATAATAATTTCATATTTTTGATGCTTATACAGGCACGAAAACATGTTGATGGTCAAAACAATGGCATTAACAAGGCGTGCTGTAATACTTGTTTTCTTAATTGGAGGTAGGAACATTTTAATCATTGAATTAATTTAACATAATTAAGTAAGAATCGTAATAGCAATATTAATTAGAAGCATATTTAAAGTCCTTGAAATTTCATTTTGGTTAAATACAGTAGGTGTCGCTTTAATTAATAGAACCAATTTATAGGAAAATAAGTTTACTAATAGACGATAAACTACGAAAAAAATCAATTCGTAAAGATATATTCCACAAATAAGTAGTTGCCAAGTTCAGTAATTGAATTTTGTATATTTTACTTGGTCAGAAAAGTTGGGAAAAGTAAAGTTAATCGAGATTAGTTTTGAACAAGGTTGGAGATTATGTTATTATTGTTACAGACATACTTGGCGGAAATAATCTGAGACAATTCTGAAAACAAAAAATGGGTGACTTAAGAAAAAATTTAATTTCTAAGAGCTGCAATTGCAGGTTTTCCATAAGAGAAATCTTTTGAAAACTACTTGAGTTAGAAGGGCATTGAACTACAAATGAATAAAAACAGTTTTCAAATTTTCATTAGTTTTATTTTTCAGAATATTTGGCTGTTCCCTTCTTCCTTATTCATGAGCCACAAGACGTGACTGTAAAAGAAGGAGGCAACATCACTCTAGATTGCGTTTTCAGTTTAAGTGCTCCTAAGTGCTATTGGGCGATGGATGATGAACCAATTGAGTTTGGTGGGCGATACGAATTAATCGGTGATACTTCTATGGGAAATTGCACTTTGAAGATCAACCGTGTGGTTCCTCACTTCGACGAAGGTGTTTGGACCTGTAGTTACCCAAAAGAAAGTAACAGCCATTTTTCACTACGGTCACGTGGAAGCTTGGTCAAAGTTCAAGGTATTTTTTAAAATAATTAACAATAAAGCATTAGATACAAATTGTAATATATAAAATGGGTGTTAGAACATTTGTGAAATTTGTCATGGAATGAATTTTGTCCTAGTGTAAAACTGTTTCGCATTAATTTCATTCCTATCGGTTGAAATGTGCATGTGCCCATGTACTACTATCTCCTTGGCCTTGGTTGGATTGAATAGTATTCTTGCACATTTGTAGAATTTCTAACCAAATTGGTTGTTAATCACGACAAAATCAATTCGGTGATAGGATAATGTGGCATTTTGTGACACCTCTCACATATTGCAACTCATTACACATTATAAATCTAATAGATTCTACAAGAAAAAATAAAATTTAATTTTTTGACTATATTCTATAACTAACGAAACATAATTTTACAGATCCAGTTGATGAAGTCATAGAAAAATCTGAAGTTGGAAGCGGGGAAGAACCATCTGCAGTTTTATTAGAAAATGTTTCCGCGGATGAACTAAATATCTTAAAAGAAGAGTATTTAGTCGCTGAAAAAAAGAGGCCAAAGTACCAAATTGCAAAATCTGTCAACAGAATAACAGAAATCGAGAACAACATGAAAGAGTCTGGTTCGGGAGATTTACAAGGATTAGAGAAAGATATGATATTGTAACACTAACACAAGAAATAATCAATCTTGTACCTGAATATTTCCAAATACATTACTGAAAACATGATCTAAAATTCCACATAAGGTATTGACCGTATTGTAGAAAATGTCGCATATGGTAACGTGATTTTGTGTTTGGTCAAAGCTAATTTAGGCTAGGGTCAAATGCTTTAACTTCTAGTCTTCTACATCAAACTCGGAAGATTGTGTTAGTCTATTCAAACGGCCCAATTTTTCCCAAAATGTAACTAAATTCAATTACTTTTTTTTTAAATTACTGACTACTGATTTTATAACCTTTTTACGTACGTTTTGTATAATTGTGTAGTTTTATAACGTTATTTAAATAATGCTTGTTATTACCCATGACAACATTTAGTCTCAATTAAATTGGATTTTTTATATATATTATATATTTCGCAAAATTGTATTTAATGTTCGTTTCAAATGTTCATATTTGTTGCTGGTAACGAACTGTAGTATTCTTCCGCTAGATGGCGAAACGATGCTAACTAAGGAATTGCCAGCATACAATGTTTGCGAACCATCAGGGGAAACATACATATTATTCTGGATGTTCCATTAAGGTGAATCACAACCCTATCACCTTCAATGGGTGAAATTTTAAAACACAATTCCAGCCAAACCAAAAAAGATTAAATAAAAATAAAAATTGTCTAAAATA
>JAQGAE010001687.1:0-21492 GCA_034696685.1 Julus scandinavius
CAGTTTTTATCGATGTTGACACGTTAACATCGTAATAATTGTGACCTTAATACTTTTGAATTTGAACGTGGAATCCTAAAAGCAGGGTTTCTCCACCAACAGCAACATGAAACATGAAGCTGGAAACACGCAACATGTAAACATGAAACAATGAAACCAGAAACATGTAAACATGAAACAATGAAACCAGAAACGTCAATGTGTCCAGTTTATGGCGCTCCTAGCCTCCTTTTAGACCCAAGATTTGCAAACTATCAAAAAAAAAAAAATGCGATCAGGTCTTCAGTTAAGCCGACGGCTGATGGCTGAGCCGAGTAGCAGCAACATTTTGTGTCTTTTGATCTAGACCGCCTTCAGAGCAATCGGTCAAATGTGTCCAGCAACATGAATATGGATGCAATAAGTTTGCTGAAACAAAAGTGTAAACTAAAGGTATGCACCGAAAGAAACATTAAGACACATGAAATATACACATGTTACATTGATGTGTTTGTGAAACATGTGTCGAAAAACGGCCATTTTCTGACACATTTCGATGTTTCCTGGCGATCGCTGAAGAGGCAGTTTGGATCAACGGAAATTTGCGACACATGTTTCGAAAAACATGCTGGAAACTTTGTTTCAGTGTTTCTTGTGCATGTTTCACGTGTTTGTGTATGTTTACTCTGGTCTTTTTTAAGTCTTTTTGGATTCACCAACGATTGGTTTTCTAGTCGCCTTAGCCGACGCGAGGCCTATTGAATATTGATTTCCGTTCGGTTAAACTTCAAGCTTTTCTTGAGGTCAACCTGGTACAACAAGCGTTGCTTTTCCGTTATTTCACAATAAAACAAAGAGGCGAACGCCAATAAATCATTATCGATTGCTGGGGATATGCATTTGAAACGAATAAGGTTGCCTAATTGCCGATTGCGTCCATCACGGGATCAGGTCAAAGTATTCAGCCCATGCTCGTGGCGCCACCTAGCGCGCGCAGCTCGGCCACTTTAATTGCGGAGTGCGTGATCTCTCGGTCGCCGAGCAAAGTAATGCACTCAGTTTTTGTCGGTAATGATCATCTATTTGCGCGGATATCTTATTGACAACTCAACTGTATTGTTGCTACCAACACACACGTTTTCATAGAGAATTTTGCAAACGTTGTTTATTGACATGGTAACTACAAACACTTTTCCATATTAGTTACCATTTTTAAAGCGAGGCAATATGACATGGTCGAGCATCATGGAAGCGTAAACAATGATTTGCCAAACAATGGGATGTGGGGACCTCAGTCTCAGAAATTAACAAGCAATCGGAAAATCTCGAAAATCTGGGCAAATGGGAAGTTAGGCCGTTTATGTCATCATATTTTTCTTTGGGAAGGGGGCAGGGTACAGAATCTTGAAAAATTTCAGCCATTTTCAGCCCGGATGAAATAAGAAATTGTATTTTTACCTAAGAAAAATCGTACTTTTAATGTAGAAAATCGGCGTTTTTGCCTTAAGGTGAGTTTCCACGTGACTCTCGAGAGTCACTCTCGAAACTACTATGGAGAGCATCTCGAGAGTTTCTCTCACCTGTAAAATCGCGCCTTTTTAAAAATAGCCTTTTTAACTTAAGGTGCGTTTCCACCTGACTCTCAAGAGTTACTCTCGAAACTTCTATAGAGAGAATCTCGAGAGTTTCTCTCACTTGGAAAATCGCACCTTTATAAAAATGGCGTTTTTACCTTAACATGAGTATCCACGTCGAGATTAACTCTCGAGAGTTACTCGTTATGCATCTCGCATTCCACAAAATGTCCCAAACTTAGCTTTTAAACATCAAAAACCCTAAACATAAGCATCTCGAGAACTGCTCTCGAGAGCAATCTCGAGTTTCTCTCACGTTGAAAAACTCGCCTTTATAAAAATAGCGTTTTTACCTTAAGATGAGTTCCACGTGAGATTTAAGTCTCGAGAGTTACTCGTCATGCATTTCGTATTCCACACAATTTCCCAAAGTTAGCTTTAAACATCAAAAACCCTAAACATAAGCATCTCGAGAGCAATCTCGAGTTTCTCTCACGTGGAAAAACTCAACTTTAGAAAATTTGTGTTTCAACCTTAGAAAAATCGCACCTTTGATGCAAAAGGGGCAATTCCAGTTTTATATTTTGCTGATTGGGTTTGAATTTTTTTAAATTTCGCGGATTTGAGGAAGGGAGGGGAGATTTATCCCAAAGATCCCCCTCCTCCCACATAAACGGCCTTGATGGGAAGTTTTTTGCCATTGTCGCGAATCATCATCGTCAGTTGAATCACGTGACATCGATTGCCAAAGCCTGGCTTAACGAACAAACCTTAAATTATTGATTTTAATGACTTTTCCACCACTAAACACGTGTTACTCGAGCGTGTCCGCAGCTGTATAACCCCGAGGTTTTGTTTAAAGATCCGAGAGGGGGATCTCAAACGTTGACAATTCCCCCCCCCCCCCTCAACTTTTGACTCCTCGACCATCAACGGTTGCCACTAAAAACGTGAGCAAACACAACCTAGTTGCACATCCTCGTGACGTCAGAGTCGACACCTGCGCGGGTTGTTCTCGTTTCCGAAACACCTGTTTTGTGTGTTATCAAACAATGCGAGATGGGCACTTTTTACCTTAAATGTGATACAATAATACCACTCGCTGCTTCTACCCCCACCCCCCCAGTACAATAAAGTTTCTTGGGGGAGTAAATTGGGCGATGGGTTGATATCAATAGGAAACGCGCGCCTGTCGTAAGTTGTGTTTGTACAGGTTAACCTGAGTGTGTAATTGTAGGTGTTTATTTGCTCTGATACAGTTCAGTTTAATTAAGTCCGGTAACTAGGCTTCGACACTACGATGTGCGTATACCGAAGCAATTAATTGAAATTGGGACGATCAAAAAGCTAATGGAGTAGAGGTCGGTCAGGGGCCGTTCAAAAAGGACGTCCCCGAGATTCCTCCAAAAATCGACCTTCAGGTGTCCATTTCCCCGTTTCACTGAAAGTAAACGGAAAATCCGAAAACTGAAAAATGCCATTATTAGTGGACGTCCATAATGGCCTCCTCCCTCCTGTCCACATGCCAGTAGACCCCCCACCCCCGCTTCATGACGTCCTTTTTGAATGGCCCATTATTGTAGTCTGGTCACACTGGAAATGTTTTAGGCCTGGCGACTATATTAAAAACGTTTGCGGCCATATTGGAAATGTTAGGTTTGGTGGCCATATTGGAAATGCTTTATGCTTTGTGACTATTGGAAAAAGTCTTGTCTTGACAGCCATTTGGAAATGTTAGGTTTAGTGGCCATATTGGAAATGCTTTAGTTTGTGGGGCCATATTGGAAATGCTTTAGTTTGTGGGACCATATCGGACATATTTTATGCTTTGTGACTATATTGGAAAGTCTTGTCTTGACAATCATATTGGAAATGTTAGGTTTAGTGGCCATATTGGAAATGTTAGGTTTAGGGGCCATATTGGAAATGTTAGGTTTAGTGGCCATATTGGAAATGTTAGGTTTAGTGGCCATATTGGAAATGTTAGGTTTAGTGGCCATATTGGAAATATTTTGTTTTGTGACTATTGGAAAAAGTCTTGTCTTGACAGCCATATTGGAAATGTTAGGGTTAGTGGCCATATTGGAAATATTTTGTTTTGTGACTGTTAGAAAAAGTCTTGTCTTGACAGCCATATTGGAAATGTTCGGTTTAGTGGCCATATTGGAAATGCTTTAGTTTGTGGGGCCATATTGGAAATATTTTATGCTTTGTGACTATATTGGAAAAAGTTTTGTCTTGACAGTCATATTGGAAATGTTAGGTTTAGTGGCCATATTGGTGCCCCCAAGTCCCCAAGTAAGAGCCAAACTAGATTGTACACCATACATAACTAGGTTTGTCGACTAATCTACTTTTTCATAAATGAAACAATCAGAATGATACGTGTTTTATTTAACCCCCTGTTTACTTTAAAATTCCCTTAATTAATGAATCGTTTTAATTAAATGTCAACGTGACCAACCGTGATTTATGAAAGTTCTTAAACTAACAACGACGATTGCACTTAATCACGCTTAAAATTTCAACATCGTAATCGCCTTAAAACTTATTTTTTTAAGCGTCCTTTTAAGTGCTGATTTAGTAATTGTCCCGAGCACATTATGGTATGTTAATTCGAAATTAAAATAACACGCGTCACAACATTCCTTGAGCAATAACAAAAGGGAGTTTTGTAAAAAGAGATTGTTTGGTTGCTTTTCGCGATTTCGTGGTCAACCTTTTATGTCTTCGTTTTCCACTGCTGACGGAATTCCGACATTTACAGCTCAACCGAAATTCAAACTGAGTGACGAGAGAACGACAGAAAAATGAGACTGGCTGCGTTTGCAGCAAACAGAGGACCTAATTAACCTTGAAATGTTTTGCAGTAGACGTGAGCCATCCTTATATGGCACCGGGGTTTTTCTTAAAATAGGCCAACGCAGGTATATACACGCGTTCTGGAGAGAAAAAAAGGCCCATTTTTGTGCTTTATTCCAACCTGTCCCCTATTAAGTCATAAAATCAACATGTAGAACAAAACTTGGCAGAACGCGCGCGTTCTATTTATCTTCTCGCGCGTTCCATTTGTCTGCTCGCGCGTTCCATTTATCTGCTCGCGCGTTCCATTTATCTGCTCGCGCGTTCCATTTATCTGCGCGCGCGTTCCATTTATCTGCGCGCGCGTTCCATTTATCTGCGCGCGCGTTCCATTGTTCTGCAACGCCAGTTTTCAGCCATTTTGTTAATCAATCTTGGTTTGTTACATGGCGCAGTCGAACAACTACTTGAAAAATTACCACAAAACACAACTTCTGTGACTTTCGGAGTTGTTTGAAACTAGCTGATAAACGGAAATTACGCCAAAATAGGGTGTTCTACACTTGAAATTCGCCACCTATAGAATCCGTGTTTCTTTTGCCGGAAGTGCTTGTTTGTCACGTGTCACACCATCAGAGATGTTGTTCCGATAAACGCCGTTAACACAGCCATGTATTGTGTGTAGTAATCTTAATTAACACGCTCGCCTCCTTTTAGTCCTTTTAGTCCTTTTAGTGGACATGATATGTGGAAATTTTCCAGAATCTACAATGCACGTGAACCACGGGGCGAAAAACATGGCTAAGATGACCCTGAAATTGAACTTGGATATAAATCGGTCAAATCTAGTCGTTGTTTCTAACTATCCACGGTGGAAGCGTGGACTTTTCCTAATATTTTTTTTTATTTATTTCACAAAATTAACTTTTGAAAAGTTTACTCGATTTTGTAAATTTTTGAAAGCCTGCACTGTTTCGTGGACACATAACTCCCATGTTTCAACTGTGGCGCACATGTATAAACATTGGGTGTCAGAAATTTTTCAAACTCCCCCCCCCCCCACAAATGATTGAATAGATATGCCATTGAAACCTCGTTTGATGACCGATGGAGTCTGTTATCAATTCATTCGGGTCGTCGATGTGTGATGTTTGTACAACAAACTACACATTTGTCGCTTCTTTATTGGTACAGTATTTTTTTTTAGTTCGACACCCTGTATTGTTTTTTGAAGGTGCTACGGCCCGGTTATTGGAGGTCGGAATGTGCCCCAGGAAAACACCACATCCTGCGTCTACCTAGACTTAAAACTTGCTTTAACAGGCCGTTAACAAGAGGTACTCTGGTTAACCCTTTACGCTCCAGAACGTGTTAGCCTCGATGTCGTTTAACGCTCATAAAGGCTTTTGTGTGTTAACCAGGTGATCTCAAGATTTCTCCCCCCACCTCAACACCACAAAAAAAAAAAGACTGCCAACATAAAAAAGTGAATTTCAATTCCCGCAGTTATTTTTTTTTTTTAATTCTCTCACAACACAATAACTGGCGAAAGTTTAAATAAGAGGGTCGTCCGTGGCCTCAGGGTTAATAACTCGTCTTCTTCCCTCCTCAACATTTGAAGAGAAAACAAGAAGCTGAACTTTTTTTTTTGTTGTACGCAAGCAGTGCTATTTTGTAGAGGGTGTCCCATAAATGAACACACAACATGTATATATATATATACCAACCTATAGCCCATCATGTTGGCCTGTCCCGCCGACTGGTAGGCGTGCTTTTCAATATGGACGCCTCCTGGTGTAGCCACCGTGTCGTCAACAACATCGGCTTTTGAGTGCACGCCAGGCGTGCTGCTATACGAATAGCCGAAGGGAAACATGCTTGGTGGCGCTGACTAGCAATTCGGCTTCCTGTGTGACCAAATGTTCGATTTTCAACGCACAAAACATAAATAATAAAATAACAACACATTGAGAGAAAGAAATGAGACGAAAAGCACCCAAAGTTACGTTTCGGAATTCAGGGTGAGGAAGCGTTTTTTGGTACAGCGATGGCAGAGTTTTAGAACGATGTCACGATTATGTTACGCTAGTGTCATGTAGTGTCATTGTAGGGTGAACCGGCCAGTGAGTGACCAAATAAGAAAATAAGAAATGCAAAAATCTGTAGTTCACTTACCACATGCACAAAATTCAGTAATACAATTTCTTCATAGGGGTGATCCATAAATTGTCACACTTTTTTGCCATTTTTAAATACCCCACACCCCTTTGTCACAAATTTTACTACACCCCATCCATAATGATGTCACAACTTGTCGATTACCCAAAATTATTTTTTTTTAATATTTCTATATTCGTTTATAATTTTATTTGTTAAAATACTTAAAAAACTTAATTTTAAACAGGACCCAAATCTTTTTTCCCCGACTGCTGTTCAAAATTTCAAATGTTAAAATAAAATACAAAATTTACGGCATATTCTTTACCGTTTGAAATAAATTTTGATGTTGTGATGTCACGTTACTGAACCACACCCCCCACCCCTTGGTCACAATTGTCACAAAAAGCAAACATAGGTGTGACATAATTTTTGAATGGCCCCATAGACAGTGAAATGTGTAGTTTCATATAAAAAAATATTTGTTCATTCACAATGCAAGCTTAACCCAAAAAAGTTTAGGCCAAATATTGAGCAATAAAAACCTAGTGAATGACCGCTAACTTCCAATGACTGACCAAGAAAATTCCAGTGAATGACCACTTAACAAAATTATCAGTATCAACACCTATTGGGTTTATAAAATTATAAAATTTGAAGGCCTATGTACAGTCCACAATAGTGAAAGATTACTTTAAATGGAAATGGTCATTTAGTGGGTAGTGGTCATTTAATGGCCGGTTCACCCTACGTGTTTAATATTGTCAAACCCAGAAAAACCAAACGCGAGTGATTTGGGGTTTGGGAGGTGTTTTAAATAGTTGGGAGTCCCAACCCAATTTTTTTTGTTTTAATCATGAATCCATATGACCCCCTATAACACCAGGAGCGTGGAAAATTCCAAATGATAACCTGAAGAGGTCGTAGGAATGGGATAAAGGGACAACTTAGTTGGAAGTCATCTTCATCATTGTCCTTTGTCCAGGGTTTGAACAAGAATGGTCAATTTCGAGAAAATTTAGAAAAATCAAAGAAATGTCTCAAGACTAATTACCACAATATTTAGTAAGTCTGGAAGTTTTTCTACACTCAAATAGCCTGAAATGTCCTGGAAAATTCTACACTGTAAAGCTGTCACTGTCCTGTTAAAATTCTGCTCTGGAAAGAACAGAGTGCCACTCAGTCTTGTAAAATTCTACACTGGAAAAAGATGTGTCACTGTCCTGTTAAAATTCTGCCCTGGAAAGAGCTGTGCTACTGTCTTCGAAAATTCTACACTGAAAGGAGCTGTGTCACTGTCCTGTAAAATTCTACACTGGAGAAGCCGAGTGCCACTCACTGTCCTGGAAAATTCTATACTGGAAAGAGCTGCGTCACTGTCCAGGAAAATTCTACTCTGAAAGAGCCGAGTGCCACTCACTGTCCGGGGAAATTCTACACTGTAAAGCTGTCACTGTCCTGTTAAAATTCTGCTACTGTCTTCGAAAATTCTACACTGAAAAGAGCCGAGTGACACACACTGTCCTGGAAAATTCTACACTAAAAAACTTGTGTCACTGTCCTGAAAATTCAACACTGGAAAGAGCTGTCACTGTCCTGGAAACTTCTACACTGAAAAAGCTGTGTCATTCATTATCCTGTAAAATTCTCTTCTGAAAGAGATCAGTGTCACTGTCCTGTAAAATTCTACAACAAAAGATCTGAGTGTCACTCACAGTCTTGGAAAATTCTACTGTGAAAAATTGGTGTTTAACACGAATTTCCAGCATATTTCTAAGCTTTCCCGATTTTCGAGGCTACTGGACACCAGCCACTGTCAAAAGTCGAGTAATTACTGACAGATATATCTCTGACAATGATGAAATTGACTGCTAAGCCTGTTGATGGACCTCCTTCCCATTCATTACAACCTCCTGACGTCAACAAGTTGGGACAGATGACGTCACTCAACCCCCTCATGACGTCGTCGATTATCCGGGTTCTATGGCTCCAATGTCTTACGACAGACAGTGTTGGGCAAATGGTACTCATGAGTAGGAGTACTGGTTACGAGTATATCGGATTGCAAAAGTATTCAATTTATTTTAAACACATTCTTACATATCAACAAAATCTTAACAAGTACAATGGAAATAAGAACGGTACTTCCGGTAACAAAAGTACCATAAGTAGTAATGTAAAAAATTATGATAAATTCGTATTAGCTTTTAGGATTACCCCCATTTCAAATTACTCAATTTCTCAAAGTACTTCTATTCATACTCGATTACTACATTGGTACTCATCACTTCTGATTACGTTAATACCCGAGGACATCTGTAATTACCCATTATGAGTACATTTTTGTAAATCGAGTGCATTGTACTCGTACATATTTTCTATTCATACTCGATTACTACATTGGTACTCATCACTTCAGATTACGTTAATACTCATAATTTCAGATTACGTTAATACTCATTATTTTAGATTATGTTAATACTCGAGGACATTTGTAATCTCCCATCATGAGTACATTGTACTCGTATGTATTTTCTATTCATACTCGATTACTACATTGGTACTCATCACTTCTGATTACGTTAATACTCGAGGACATTTGTAATCTCCCATTATGAGTACATTTTTGAAATCGAGTACATTGTACTCGTACATATTTTCTATTCATACTGAATTACTACATTGGTACTCATCACTTCTGATTACGTTAATACTCGAGGACATTTATAATTACCCATTATGAGTACATTTTTGTAAATCGAGTACATTGTACTCGTACATATTTTCCATTCAAACTCGATTACTACATTGGTACTCATAATTTCAGATTACGTTAATACCCGAGGACATTTGTAATCGTCCATCATGAGTACATTTTTGAAATCGAGTACATTGTACTCGTACGTATTTTCTATTCATACTCGATTACTGCATTGGTACTCATAATTTCAGATTATGTTAATACTCGAGGACATTTGTAATCTCCCATTGCGAGTAATTTTTGAAATCGAGTACATTGTACTCGTACATATTTTCTATTCATACTCGATTACTACATTGGCACTCATAATTTCAGATTATGTTAATTAATACTCGAGGACATTAGTAATCGCCCATCATGAGTACATTTTTGTGATCAAGTGCATTGTACTCGTACGTTTTGAATACATTTGCATTCAATTACTCTTTGTACTCGTTACTCAAAATTCATTTAACGTACTCAATTACTACCCAACACTGCCTTACATAAAAGACTAATTTGGAGCAAAGTGTGAACTTGCCGATGTTTCACATTTGTATTTGTCCCTCAACAAAGCTGTCATTATTACCTCGCGTGTTTTCGGAGCCGGACAAACCTAATTAGCAACATTGTTGATGTTGTTTTTTTTGGATTTTTTTTCTTCAAATTGTCGGGTTTAAATTTCGACAAAAACTTGAGTTTTCTTCATCGACTCGTCCACTGTCTCACTTGAGCGTTTGTTTCGCGGTGGCGGTCGTTAAGTACGAAGTAAACAACACTTTTGGATTCTAAATAGCACTTGATTTTTATCTTCATTTGTTTAAGTTTTTTTTTAATTCAGGTTTTCAGTGGAATTTTTTGGGCAACTTTATTTTTCCCCACCCCCTTTTCTGTTGTTGTTCTTGTGCCATTTCCTCTCCTCAACTGAGCCTGACCTCCCCTCCCCTTTATCCGGCGCTGCTTCCCCCCTCCCTCATCCACCGGTCCACCCAACTACCTTGGCCTGACCAAGTCGCCCCGAGGCTGCGGGAGAAGGCTAACCGGGGCGAGACAATAGATCACGTTGTCCGCGAGGGGGAGCTGCCACAAACCCCCCTCCCTGTCTGCTCAGGCCAGGACCAATGCCATTCCTTTTCTGGACCTTTCCCGGGTCAATCGAGGGGCCTGTGAACCCCGATTGTTACTGATGGGAAATCCCCTCGGCCCCTTGCTGTCTGAATTTCGTGGATTTTTAATTTTTTTTCTCCTCTCCTCTGTCTCCTCCTGTGCTCCCCCAACTCGTTCGGCAAGGACCCAGGGCCCACCCCCCCCCCTTCCCACGTGAGGAGCCCCAAGTGAGGGGCGCCCCGCAGGAAGGATGAGTTGTTGGGTTACCACTTTTTTAGGACTTTTTTTTGGGGGGGGGGAAAATCCTGCTAACGGACCCTCTGGGGTTGGGACGTGTTAACCTGAAATTCGGGACAACTGACCCCAAAATGGCGCCCTCGAACCACGTGACCATTCATGAGGGTAACGCGTCAAGTTGGCCTCCAAAGACAATAGACAGATAAAATAGCTCTGAAATGGGCATTTCCCCAACCCCAATTCTTCTATTCTAGACTCCCTTGACCCACACCCTGTGCCTTCAATTTTAGACCTAACGGATGTGACCTTTGTGGCCTTGATGACGTCATGAAATATGCCCAAGGAACCATCATGGATGCGGTCCAAACTGGACACGTCCTTTTCTAATCTACTAGGGCAAGCTTTATTCCCCCCTTGCTTGAACGTGAAGAGTGGACGCCGCCATGTTGAAAATGCTAAAGACGCCAGTTGGGGGGCCTCGATGACGTCATGAAATATGCCCCAAGAATGCATTCCAAAATGGCCACCTCCTTCTAAAACTGTTAATTTACTAGGGCAAACCTTCTACACTTGCTGAAAGTTAAGAGTGGACGCAGCCATGTTGGAAATGCTAAAGGCTTAATTTGGCCAATAGCTGATTGATATCCATGTGTTGCCTAGACAGTCTCGTATGACGTCACAGGGCACGTGTCTATCTTAAGACCTCAACTAATATTCTGGAAATAATTTAAACATATTTTGCATGTTTCTAAAAGTTTTCTGGTAAAATTTCCTCCAAAATGACGGTCCCACAAGTTGTTGGTGGTCGTGGTGGTCGCCATCTTGGGGCCCAGGGAAGAAGAAGAAGTCTTAACTGTGCTTTTGAAGAGGGACAGGATTTGGGAAGAAGGGGTTTTCTTTCGTCTGACATTGTTATTAACGATTTGGGCAAATTCTGGGGCACGCAGACTTAAAGGCACCCCAATGGCGCAAAATGGATTCCAAACACCTTGACTAAAAGGCCGATCGTTTAAATGGGTCAATATTGGCCCACTCGAATGGCCGTCCCCCTTTTTTTTTCATTGAACCTCCAAACTTGTCGTCCATTCATTGAAAACCTAAACAAGGCATGAACCCATGCGCCAAGAATAACTTTTTCGGGAATTGAAAAACCGGATCATCCGGTGTGGAATTTCTGAGGCCCTTCATAAATACCTGCTTTAGCAATGGAAGAAAAAGGTTTTCACCGATTAGTGCTAATTTTTAGCTAATTTCGAGCAAATTGACCGCAACCAAAATACCATCAAATGTGTCATTTGGCGCTTTGTTCGCTTTGTTTCAGGTTTTGTCATATCAGTAATTCTTGACTTTTAACCCGATTTCTTGTTGGCGAGAGGAAACAAAACCGATGGTTTAACAGATATTTTGAGCGAAGAATTTGTAACCCTGTGATTAGGTTTCGAGGCTCTATGACCCCATAATTAATAATAGACACAAGTTTGTCCTCTCTCTCTTTACTTTTCGTATTTTTACCTCGCTCCAAATACTTGTTTACAGTTCAAAAGGGTTGAGAAACACTTGTTTCAAAATTTGAAAAATCAAAGATGGCGGCTTCCAGGGTAGTAGTCTAAATACCCTCGCTTCGCCACTGATTTTGTATGCTCATTCATAATTTATTGTACAATTTAAAGTCCAACGTCATCAACGTTTAACCCTTTCTAAGTCATTCAAATTAATTGTCTAGCGCCACCGTGCAATCTTATAAACAAGCGTGACATAAAGGTGAACAGGTTTACGAATTTGGACACCAAAATGGACGTCACCATTTGCATAACCCCACGCTGAATATTTTTTACCAAATATAGGACTAACCTTTTCTATATGGTCAATTTAACCTCGAGGGTGCTGTCCCAAAAATCTAAGTTTTAACAGGAGTTTGGTGCAACATGTCCAAGCTTCAGCTTCTTCTCCCCAAACATCTTTAACCCTTCGTCAACGCCGCCAATTATGTTTTACAAAAATATGCAGCAAGCTGTCACCGGATTCAGTGAACTGTTAAACGAGTTGTCGAAGCAAAATGATGAACTCTTTTTTAGCTGGTGAATGACATTTCGAACAAACGTAAATCCAACAACCACATGCATTTTTCTCTCTCTCACGGTTTAGTAGCCCTATCTTCAAACCGCGGGATCAGTGGGCTGGTCCAATGGTCACGGTGGTGCAAATGGGTCACAACTGAATGCAGAAAATACCAAAAAATAGAGCTTTTTGGGGCAATTTTGAGGGTGGTTTGAAAGGTCAAAAATGGTACTTGCTGATAGTTTGTAAAGTAGAACTGTAAAGAGTTCTAATATTCTGCGCGTGGGTTCTAATATTCTGCTCGTGAGTTCTAATATTCTGCTCGTGAGTTCTAATATTCTGCGCGTGAGTTCTAATATTCTGCTCGTGCGTTCTAATATTCCGCACGTGAGCTCTGTTCCAATATTCGGCATTCTGGTTTTAGATTCCGTTTTAAGAAGCTGAATTGTTGATTTTAATCAACAATTCAGGAATTACCTTTAGGTAATTAAAGGATGTTTCCAGTCATATTATTTATTCCTGGTTTGTTACAGTGCCAACCGCACACTTTTTGTAATTGACTATTAATTCAGGCTTAGTACCAACTTGTTGTTTTGGATTTTAAGGAGAGCTTAAACTCAAGAAGTCAAGGCTTAAAATCAACAGTGTGGGTTTCTTAACTTAAAGTTGGGCTAGGTCAAAGGGGCAGGGGTCTTAAGTCCAGAAGTCAAATCATTTTTGAATTCGTGAATCACTTTTTTTAATCAATGCTAAGAATCCAAAATCGAAAGCGAAAAAAAATCAGTGTTTGATTTTAGATAGTAAAGGCTAAGTGGAAAAATGCACAATTTTACACGATAATCGGCAGTTGTAAAAATTTAGGTTTGACGACCACACTGGACATGCTCGGTTTGAACTCTGGATGAGTTGCACCAAACTCTAGTTATTAAACTACTTATAGTTAAGTTTTCCTGGTTTTTCCATACAGAAAACAGATATTCCATGCTGATTTCATGAGCCATTCATGTCATCGTGGATATATTGTAAACTCTGCACCACGCCCTATCATCAAAGAATAAACAAGATAAAGGCCAATTTGTTAACGATGGATTAACATTGCTGAGCAATTTAATATCTGTGGTATCATTATCGGTTAACATTAACCGACGGAACAGAGCGCGAGCTGCTAAGCCGCACGCGCGTTCCATTTTTCGTTTTGCACGTGCGTCTTTAACCGACGGTTAGCGAGTCGCAGCAGCGATTAAATCGCTCGGGTAATGTTAATCTCTCGTTAACCCCCTGGTGAGTTTTTGCAAATGGTGCAAACCCAACGTCTGATTTAATGTTGTCTCTGTCCACGCCATTCGTTAACCCTACTCGCATTGGAAAAGGAACACAAAGAAAAGCACGGCTAGGCTACGCATACGATGCCGACATTGGCACACTGGGCCCGGCTCATTTTTCCCCGTGGGGGGAGGAGGGGAGAGAGAGCTCGGGTCGCGGAGTACAGGGTGTCCCTTCTTTCCCGGCGACCTCCGCGCGGAAGCGAGAGGGGTGCCGGGGGAGCGGGAACACGTGCTGCTGCTGCTCCTCCGGCCGCGCGGGGTCAACGACAACATGTGAGAAGTGCGGGGCCACGCTATTTGTACCATCATCCAAGATCACATCGCCTTCCAACACCCAGAAGAGCAGGGAGGGAGAGAACGATCCGCCACCCAGAGACAATGAAGATGAGGGGGGGAGGGTTAGAGAAGAAATAACGGGCGATCATCCACGCTTACCTTGCCGCCAACATCCGCACGGGAGACGGCTGACACTGAGTCCGATACATGCGGCTTGAAAAACGATCCACGGCACGAAGGCGGACGGAGATGAGAATAAGTACGAAGAAAAAAACTAGCACGACACACACGCGATCACTAGCGAAGATTGCGGAGACCGGCTGATTTGGTAGTGTTATTCCCCGCGGTCGGCCGCTACGTGGGCCCTACGATGCTCCATGTTCAAAGCCACTGTGGCATCTGCTGCTGCTGCCGTTGCAGATGGACGATATCGTTGAGGGGAACGGAGTGCCAAGCCTCGCGATAGCCTCCGAGCCAGGGAGCCGCAAAATGGGACGGTTGCAGCCAATAGTCGAGCGCCTGGAGAAGGTCTCCCTTTTCACATCCCACCCACCCTCTTCTCGATCGTTGCGCGTCTCCCCTACCCCCTCTCCACCCTACACCCCTCGCACGTGTTTGGGGTGGTGCGCTTTGGTGGGGAAAACAGGAATGAACTTTTCCACTTTTAGCCTTCAACGGTACGGTTTGTCGGTGTTTCGCCTGCCGTGCTTGCGCGACGATGCTGCCGCCAAGCAATCAGTATGGATCGGGGTGAAATGGTGCGCCGGTGAGACCGTCGACGTCGCCACTTGTTACATTTGACGCGGGGGCGACCGAAGCGCGGTTAACGGAGGACGTCACGGGGATTGCAGGGGACGGGGGAGCTTGTTAATCATTTTCGTACGACAGTCGACCAGCAAAATATTTGTATTTGTTCATCATAGGACAGATTATTTTAATTAAAATTATCATCTTCAGGCCTACTTTATTTCATTGCAAATAGAAACAGAACGTCTATTCTGTTTGGAACGCCTCCACGCGCGGCACGTGCACGTGCCACGAAGAACGTGCTGTTGTTCTTTAATATTTAGAATTTGCTGTTCGAATTCTCAGTTCACTCTTGTTTGTTCAGATAAATTAATGTTAAATTAATTTAATTTCAATAACTTGTGGTTTAATTATTCATAAGTATGCTTGAAAAATATGTTGGTGTGTCGTGTTGGCATCTTTATTCAGTAATTTTAGGGTCTTGTGAATGGTCAGCATTTCAAAATGGCGCTACATGATTGTCAATCAATATGACGGTAAACATGTTTTTGTTTGATGTAGACAATGTTTTTTTTGTAAAATTATCAGATTTTTACAGTTGATTTCAAGTTAAAAATAAACTTAGATTTGTGGTGTTTCTTACCGAAAAGAGTAGGGGTAAAGCCCCTGTTTCGAAACAGTTAAACCGTGCCTTGATTCTTGATAAGATTTCTTGGTAAGATTGTTTTTTTTTCTTCAAAAATAAATGGTGAAAAGAATAATTTTACAAAAAAATGTTACAAATATTTGCAGAGGGTTCATTCTACATTGTTACATTCACAAAAACATCGTTTCACAAAATTTCAGGCAATGGCAACCATTTTTTTGAGATCGAAAGAATCTCTGCATTTTGTAAGATTTTAATCTCTGCATATAAAAATATTCAAACTCTAAAAATCTCGGTATATTTTGTAGTGGAAATTATTAATGTTTATGTTATATTTATGCGAAATTGACTATTAATATTAATGATAATTATCATCATTAAAATAAAAACAGGACTGATCCGATATAAATCAATGAAGTTCTCATTTTATTTCACTGTAAATTAACGTTTTAATGCGTTCTAAATTGGGTGTTTTTTCCAAAGTTGGAATAAATATCTTTTTGAGTTTCAAATTTTTGTAAGATTTACGAAGATGCTTGAATGCAATGTTATTTTCTTTGGAGAATTGTAATCTGTTTTTGCCATACATTTAGTTGATTGGAAAGGAGGGTAGGGGAGGAGGCACTCAAATTCTACGAAAGATTCGCATTAATGATGGCGTTTTCCCTATCATTACTTCAGAACTGTATACCACTCAGTATATTAAAGAAATCTCGTTGTGGGTGGGTGGGTGGTGGGGAATTCCCACATAAATCAAAATCACGATGACTGTCACAAATTTCGATTTTGGCCCATTTAGAGATGGCACAGCATCCAATAAAACGACTCATGTTTTCCTGGTTTCAAAAAAAAGTTTAAGAAAGTGGAGGAAATGAGTTGGGTAAGGGGTCATTCAAGGATGGTAAGGACACCCTACTTTTCAAAACTTCTGAGGGGTGGTGGGGAAGTTTGGACTAAAATGGACAGGGAGTTATATTTTGAAGGTTATTTCGGAGACGTCTTTTTTGAATGGCCCCTAAGCGATGGTCCCATTGACACCCCCGTGCCCTTGGCTCTTTCCAAAAATGGACTTTGTCGGGACGCAGCTGAGAATTCGGCACACTGGCAGAACGGGGGTTTTCCACAAAAGGCTATTAATTCTCTGCTTTCCCTCGCTCGAGAACGTGGCCAGTTGCACTTTGGGTTGCAAGGGGCAAAAAAAAAGTGAGAGGAACAGGGGTCGGGGCGGACAGAAACACCGGGCGATGACCATCCCCCTCACCGGGAATGGGGAGGGCGGACAGACGCTGGAAAACAGCGACTAAGACAAAAGGACACAGGAAAACGCTATTTTCAAAAATGCATCCACTGGCCCCTGTGTTTCCACCCTCCCCCCTGTCGGTGAAACAAAAAATGGCACGCGTGTGCGCAAATTGCACGTTTTAACCCCCCCCCCCCCCAATGAGGCTAGAAAAGAATCTGCTGCAACCTAGGGCCTAGATTGCAATCTGACGTTAAAACAAATGTTGCTTCATTGTTGCTAATTTTTGCAATGTCAACATGCTAATAGGTACTTGCTGATTGTGGTCATCAAAGGGGCCATTCAAGATGGACTCCTGTCCACATGCCAGTAGACCCCCTCATAAGGACGTCCTTTATAAATTGCCCCAAACTGGTCCAAGAAAAATGTTGTCTTCTCCACTTTTTTAAAGTCTTATCTGTGACCATAGCCAAAAGTTCAGTTTCGAGTACTTTTCAAAACTAGCAGGGTTAAACATCTTTGACATATTCCGATGAACAATCCGCTTACTTGGGCGATGTCAGGTGGCAAAGGTCATCGATGTGATGGTACACATTTAATGAACGAGCGAGACTCGTAAACATCATCGTGACATTTATAGTTGGGTGGTATTTTTCCTCGCAATTTTGATGTAGCTCTATAGCTAGAATTGAAAATTACAGGAAAATCGAGGAATATGAGGATTAGGAAATTTCAAGAACAACATGACACGTTTAACGTGCAATCGTACTTTCATTGCGAAAATGCCATCTGGATTATTAATGTGTCATGACAATATAATGTGCCAAAGTACAAATCGGAATAAAAATAATAATAGCATTATTTGCAAAGTTTTCTGTAAAGTAACCTTGTTACGACTTTTACTTCCTTTAAATGGTCAAGTTCGGTCATCTTTCCAAGACTCCCACCACGACACCACAAGAGCATCTCGCCAGGTCCCAGTCTGAAGAGCTCACTAAATCATTGGTAGTAGCGACTGGCGGAGTGCACAAAGGACATGGACTTGATCAACACGAGCTTATGACTAGAACTTACTGGGAATTCCTCATTCGTGGGCAAGAATTTCAAGCTCCTTTCCCTATCACGAAGGAGGTTCAACGGATTACCCTGTTCTTCCAGACTGGGGCAAACACACGTTGATTCCTTCATTGTAGCATGCAGCCCAGGACAACTAAGGGCATCACAGACCTGTTATTGCTCAATCTCGCGTGGTTAAGCGCCCTAGTCCCTCTAAGAAAAGCAGGTCGACAACTAGAAATCGACCTCCTATTTAGCAGGCTAGTCTTGTTCGTTATTGGAATTAACCAGACAAATCGCTCCACCAACTAAGAATGGCCATGCACCACCATCCACTGACTCAAGAATGAGCTCTCCTTTCAGTGTCCAGGTTGGGTGAGCTTTCCCGTGTTGAGCCAAATTAAGCCACAGACTCCACTCCTGGTGGTGCCCTTCCGTCAATTCCTTAAAGGTCAGTACGCACCAAACGAAACATTCAGATACAAGAAACATGGTGTGTCCAGAAGTGTTTGTGAACCAATGTGTCACAAACAGCCATTTTCAGACACATTTTGATGTTTCTCGATGTGTCGTTTCGATCGCTCGAGAGGTGGTCTGGCTCAAAGGGAAAAATGTGTCGGAATACTTCCTGCTAAGGCGCTTTTGCCAAGGACTCTACATGATCATTGACGTAGAGCATTGCACCATGTGCTTTTCATTTTGAAATATATACACGAAATTCACAATATACTGTGAAAAATGTGGTATACATATAATAACAAGAACTTTGAAAGTTAAGTTTCTTTTTCTTTTTTTTTCTTGAATACTGTGCCCAAACTGTGTTCAAATGTAAAATTAGCCATACGCGCACAGTCGGTGACAAAAGCGCCGTACAAGCCAATATGAAGCTCCGCATTGTTTCAAGAAATGTGTCTTAGGTGCGTACACTCGTGTTTTTTTACGTTTTCTGGCACAATTTTGAGACACAAGTTTTGAAAAACATGCGTGAAACTTTGTTTTAGTGTATGTTTCTTGTGTATGTGTAGGTTTCGTTTGGTGCGTACCGACCTTTAAGTTTCAGCTTTGCAACCATACTTCCCCCGGAACCGAAACACTTTGGTTCTGCGCGCGAGTTCTAATATTAACTGGTTACAATTTACAAGATTGTAATCATTTGTTTCAGAAATCCAAGTTTTGCAGATCGATTGTCTTTGTCCTTTAGGAATGGGTCATTTAAAAGGCCACTGGCAAGGGCCTACATTTTTTCCTTATCCTCAAGGATAGGCGTTATGCAAAACTTTTTTTTTCTTGCCAAATATTTACACTTGAATAGATATTTTACTGCCTACAAACAAAAGTTAAAACTGCTTTAGACTGAAATCAGAACATGAAAATAGAGCAACAGATCACACGAATTTTTAGACAAACCCATTTTGCTGAATGGCGTGATATACTGGTGACCCTTAAATGAACACAGCTGCTGGATTGCTTTTTGGCCTGCAGGAACATTCTGGAGGTTTTGTTTGAAAAATGAGTACAGTCCATTTTAAAAAAAGGACACCAGCAATAAACGAATTTCATATTCTTACTACTTGCTGTATGTATGCAAAAAGAGAATTTTTATATCCAGTAAAATTCAGTCATTTTTGCATTACTTGAGTTCATACCACAATAACTTCTGAATAACGTACCAGACCAACAGGTCAAACTCATGCAATCCAAAGTTTAATAGAGTACCAAAAAGTGATCAGGGACATTTCAAAATTAACATGTTGTCGCGTGCTTCTTTCTTTAACCTATGTGCCAAGTGTTGGGCAGTAATTGAGTACATTGAATGAATTTCAGTAACGAGTAAAAGAGTACTGAGTACAAAGAGTACCGAGTACAAATGGTAAAAGAGTACCGAGTACAAAGGGTAAAAGAGTACTGAGTACAAAGAGTAAAAGAGTACCGAGCAAAAAGAGTACCGAGTCTAAAGAGTAAAAAAGTGCCGAGTACAAAGAGTAAAAGAGTACCGAGTACAAAGAGTAAAAGAGTACCGAGCAAGAAAAGTACCGAGTACAAAGAGTAAAAGAGTACTGACCAAAAAGAGTACTGAGTACAAAGAGTAAAAGAGTGCCGAGTACAAAGAGTACCGAGCAAGAAAAGTACCGAGTACAAAGAGTAAAATAGTACCGAGTACAAAGGGTAAAATAGTACCGAGTACAAAGGGTAAGATAGTACCGAGTACAAAGGGTAAGATAGTACCGAGTACAAAGGGTAAGATATATCTGAGTACAAAGGGTAAGATAGTACCGAGTACAAAGGGTAAGATAGTACCGAGTACAAAGGGTAAAATAGTACCGAGTACAAAGGGTAAAAGAGTACCGAGTCCAAAGAGTAAATGAGTACCGAGTCCAAAGAGTAAAAGAGTACCGAGTCCAAAGGGTAAAAAAGTACCGAGTAAAATAGTAACGAGTACTGAATACAAAGAGTACCGAGTACAACGAGTAACTGAATACAAAATGTACAAAAGTAATTGTACTCAAAACGTACCAGTACAATGCACTCGATTACAAATATCCTTTAGTATTAACATAATCTGAAATTATGAGTACCAGATGGCCCTTTTGTTATTGAATGCACTGTTCTTTTTCCCCCTTTAATTATTAAGATTTTGCTAATGTCTAAGAGGGTTAATGTGTACTCATACTCATTAAGACAACATTTTTAATTGTTTTTGACCTGGTTTTATTCATACTACGGAGTACAATTCCACAGATACTGGTAATCCGTACTTCAGCACGAGTACGTATACTTGCCCAAATTTGATTACTCGTTTCATACGACTACTGATTACACGTACTCGTACTATAGAGCATGATTCCACTGCAATCGTAATCGGTACTTCTAGTCATGAGTACAATTTGCCCAAGTCGTCATGTGCCTAGAAACCCACGTGCTCCTATCACTAATGCGCCGTAACTATGACGAAATGTTACCACACCCCTGAAATGGTTTATCAACAGGCGTCGCTAATGTTTCGGCCATGACATCGTAATGACCAGTTCCCCGAAATTACTGTAAATCTGTACTTTTATTCCTGCGCAGGTCCGCCTAGCGGCCAAATGATGCGTGCTGCCAAATATTGCCACGAGGGGAGGAGAGGCGGTTTTCTAGCACTGTTATTATTTATGGTGTTCTGATATTCAAGTAAGTGCACCCAGAATGCAGTAGTATAGGAGTCACGTGATGTCTGCATTCATGGTAATGTTAAAAAGTACAACAGATCTGCACGTGAAAATCAGCTAAGGGGTGATCCATAAATTATGTCACACTTTTTTGCCTCTTATTAAACACCCCCCCACCCCTTTGTCACAATTGTCACAAATTTTACTACACCCCATCCATAATGATGTCACAACACGTCGATTACCCCTCCCCCCCCAATTATTTTTTAATAATTATATATTCTTTTATAATTTTATTTGTTAAAATACTTAAAAATATTACAAAACTTAATTTTAAATTAATGAAACCAATGTTGATATTAATAACATTATATTAAATAATAGATTGCTATAAATTTT